>JAGDQP010031137.1:0-22128 GCA_022664845.1 Lepisma saccharinum | reverse complement strand
AACCTCTTTTTACGATCATTGTTTAATTTCGGGAGTTATTAAGGGTCAAAAACGAGGTTTTGTCGGTTTTGGACCTTTTCTGCAAAAGTTTCATCTTCCGAATGCACGTGTCCTTAACCCTTCCCACGTTAAATATGAATTTTGAAAGCTGACGTAAGGCAATTTTTTAGGTCGACATC
This sequence comes from Lepisma saccharinum, assembly GCA_022664845.1. Taxonomy (NCBI): domain Eukaryota; kingdom Metazoa; phylum Arthropoda; class Insecta; order Zygentoma; family Lepismatidae; genus Lepisma; species Lepisma saccharinum. The sequence goes on along the minus strand of JAGDQP010031137.1, from coordinate 21,949 downwards.
GATATAACCGGGAGGTAGGGGCAGAAATTTAAGATAGAGGGTCGATCTAAAGTAGTGGTCTGAGTGCGATAGGCTATTGATATTTTATCTAAGTGGTCGCAGGTAAAACTTATGAGGGGTCAAACTTGGGGTTTTGTCATTAATAGACATTAGCGTGGAACAAGTACACAAGTACAGATGCTTGCTCTACAGCCAAGTTGATTGTCGAACAACTACCTAATTCGCCCACTCCATATACTTAACACATTATACAGTATATGAGTACAACGCATTGTGTATATGAGTATATAGGAGACGAATATACGGGGCTATGACGTCACTCACTATATTAAATGTATATAGTATATGAATGTGTACAGGGCAGGGGGACTATGATGTCAATGGCTATTTTAAATGTATATATTAAAAGCATAATATACAGGATAGGGGGTCTATGACGTCATTGAGTAGGCTATGACATAATTCAGTAGGCGCATATAGGGTAAATACATTGTATGCTAAGGACTACATATCACCAATGCTAAATTAGTGTGTAGGGTAAGGTGGGGTAACGTACTCTATGTTTAGGGACACTTCGGTATGCATATATCTCTGCAACCAATATAGATATTAACATGCAACAAACGTTAAATGAGTGTGTAGGTAAGGTGGGGCAACCTGCCCCATCTTTAGGGGCACGAAGTGCCCCATATAGGGTATTCTTTGCAACCAATAGAGATATTGACATGCATCCAACGTTAAATCAGTCAGTAGGGTAAAGTGGAATAAATTGGGCACTTTGTTTACCCTAGCAACAGCTAAACTACACATGGTAGAGACATGGGAGTTGGTGCAATCAAATGTACACTCGGAAAAAAAGTTGTGACGCTTTGTTTACCCTAGCAACCACCCTAGCAGCGGTCAAACGATACATCGTAGAGACATGGGACTTCGTGCAATCGAATGTAAACTCGAAAACAAAAGTTGTGACACATTGTTTACCCTAGCAACGGCTAAACTATATATCGTAGACACATGGGACTTGCGGCAATCGTTTCTGGAGTATGTTAGACAACTCGCGACACTGTTTACCCTAGCAACCACCCTAGTAACGGCCAAACCATACATCGTAGAGACATGGGACTTGGTGCAATTGAATGTACACTCGAAAACAAAAGTAGTGACATATTGTTTACTCTAGCAACTGCTAAACTATACATCGTGGAGACCTAGGACTTGCGGAAATCGACTCTCGAGTATGTTAGAAAACTCGTCACACTTTGTTTACTAGTAACGGCCAAACTATACAACGTAGAGACATGGGACCTGGTGCAATTAAATGTATACTCGAAAACAAAAGTTGTGAAATATTGTTTACTCTAGCAACCACCCTAGCAACGGCTAAACTACATATCGAAGACATTTTGGGCTTGCGGCAATCGAGTTTCGAGTATGTTAGACAATTCGCGACACTTTGTTTACCCTAGCAAGAGCCAAACCATACATCGTAGAGACATGGGACTTGGTGCAATTGAATGTACACTCGAAAACAAAAGTAGTGACACATTGTTTACTCTAGCAACTGCTAAACTATACATCGTGGAGACCTAGGACTTGCGGCAATCGATTCTCGTGTATGTTAGAAAACTCGTGACACTTTGTTTACCCTAGTAACGGCCAAACTATACAACGTAGAGACATGGGACCTGGTGCAATTAAATGTATACTCGAAAACAAATGTTGTGAAATATTGTTTACTCTAGCAACCACCCTAGCAACGGCTAAACTACATATCGAAGACATTTTGGGCTTACGGCAATCGAGTTTCGAGTATGTTAGACAATTCGCGACACTTTGTTTACCCTAGCAAGGGCCAAACCATACATCGTAGAGACATGGGACTTGGTACGATCGAATGTACACTCGAAAACAAAGTAGTGACATTGTTTACCCTAGCAACCGTCCTAGCAACTGTTAAACAATACATCGTGGAGACGTAGGACTTGCGGCAATCGATTCTCGTGTATGTTAGACAACTCGTGACACTTCGTTTACCCTAGCAACGGCCAAACTATACAACGTAGAGACATGGTAGTTGGTGTAATCGAATGTACACTCGAAGAAGAAACTTTTGATACATTGTTTACCCTAGCAACGGGCAAACTATACATCATATATACATAGGACTTGATGCAATCGATTGTACACATGATAGCAAAATTTCTGACGCTTTGTTTACCCCAGCAACCACTCAAGCAACTACAGATCATAGGTACATGAGAATTGGTGTAATCGAGTCTACACAACACAACATAATATTTGACACTTTGTTTACCTTAGCAACCACCATAGCAACGGCTAAACTACATTATATAGAGACATGGGAGTTCCGGAAAAGGTCTTTCGAATATGTTAGGAACTTTTAAATGCAAAAGGGGGGGTTTGGGAGGCTTGCCCTCCCCCCCCGCATGTATTAATGATGTTCGTAGGATACACATATTCGAAGGCGCACAGGTTGCAAAGCCCGCAGGGCTGAGAATTTTCGATCGTATGCTGGAGCAATGCGCCCTAGGCGCAGGCGACGCGAAGCCCGCAGGACTGAAAGTTTGGGAGCTCCGAAAGCGCACCGGGTGAGAATTTGCAAGCGCCGAAGGGTAACACGGTGCGAAGGTCGTACGGCTGAGAGTGGCAACGTACCTCATGTTTAGGGTCACGAAGTGACCCATGTAGGGTAAATACATATCTTGGCAACCAATAGAGATATTGACATTCCACCAACATCAAATGAGCCAGTAGGGTAAGATAGGGCAACCTATCGCATGTATAGGAGCACGAAGTGCCCAATATAGGGTAAACATTATATCTTCGCAACCAATAGGGATATTGGCATGTAACCAACGCTAACTGAGTGTGTAGGGTAAGGTGGGTTAACCTATCCCATGTTTAGGGGCAAAAGTGTTCCATATAGGATAAAGAAAAATCTTCGCAACCAATGTTAATTTTGAGATGGTATATTTAGCAAATGAATACCTTTAGCTCTTTTACTCACATGATGTATAGCACACATATCATACCACACCTAAATAATAATTCGCAATTCTTCCTTTCAAGGCAGAATTAAATCTGCTAGTTATATTAATAACGAAACTATTGTCTAACAGAATCTGCAAAATATGTGTAAATTATATTTTTAGGCTGAAGTAATATTATGATAACTTTATGTAACGAACTTACCATAGAGAAAAGAATATCCGAGGTATTTTAGTTACCAAGATATATAAAAAAAATTAAAGGAGGTAACGATGAGTAGATTCACTACCACATACTTTTAACGACTATATGAAAAAAAAGTTTGTGACGTAATTTCTACCTAGTTTTTGTTCTGCGGCTAACTATTCATTTGCCGGAGTGCAACATTCTCTGGTAGGTGAAAATAAAATTTAAGTTTAATCCCACACAAATTGAGCGTAAGCCTGGGTCCATAAAAGCGGGCATCTTAACTAATTCCCTGTTGAAAAATCTCATTCCTTATAAAAATCTCGAAAGAATCTACGGAACCTGAGATGAAAGATATTATAACGGCGTTCAGCGACTACAGTATAAATTATTGGTCTTACAAACATCGATATTTTAATGGTGAAACTTCAATATTGCTTCAGGCATCTTTCAATTCTGAATAAGTATTTTTTCGTGAGTGATAAAGTCAGTTAATGCAATTGTTATTTTTTTCCCTGTTCGTCAAGTTGTTAGAAAAGAATGAGAGTAAAAGTAATACATTCTGTGTAACTGTAAAGTAGAAATAAAGTAGGGGACACATTTATTTTGCCAAATTGGGGGACTAAATAAATTCGCTGAATAATAGAACGTGAGCCAAATGGTTTAAATTGAGGTTTGATTTTAATGTGGCCTGGATTTTTAAAACATAAACTGGATAAGAACGTTGATTATGTTATCGTTTTAATTCAGGGAAAACATCAAACTAGAGTTTATATTTTATGTGGTATAAAATTTTGTTCTTTAGCAAAAACTGGAAGTGCAGATGAATACATAGATTGGAAAAATTCTAAATTTAAAATGAAGCAAATCAACAGCTAAATCTAAGTTAATTATATATTTTTATTAGATTAATGTGCATTATTAGATTTTACGTTATCGATAGTAAATAAATAGGGCTGGTATCCCCTCGCACTCATGGATTGATCAAGATGTAATATGTAACACGTCAGTCTATTTTGCTTTACTGGTTGCATATCAGTACTAGATTTTTCTTACTCTTGGTGTTAGTTTTTGATTTGAGTGGAAAATGTGACAGAATCTTATAAGTATTTTCCACTAGATTTAGAATACCAAAAGATCTCTTTCCTGCTTGAAGTTAATCTTGCTGATATAATTTTGATTTCAGTTTTGCTCTGGTTCTCTCTTCAGTGTTGTTATATATTTTAGTCAATTTTCATCCAGTTCCCTTTCCAGTATTTAAATCAGTTGATTGGTTTGACCAATTCCTTCCATTTTTTCTGTTACTTTGCAATTAACTTTTGTTATTCGGAGCTAAATCCTCCTCAAACTTTAGTGAATTGGCTTGTAAACTTCATATTGGCCTTAATTTGCACAAATTGGAGTATTAAAGAATGATTTTAGACTTTTGAAAGAAAAATCACATCAAATATGTAAAGCTTATTGTAGTTCTCAAAAAGTCCTCCAGATATGTTGAAAACAAGTTGTAATACGTTTTAATGAAATGTGGATACCTTCTGGATCCCTTTTCTGGTTATTTGTTGATACCAACAATCATGAGTAATTTGACCCATGAATGTCTGCTCTGAGAGTATTACGTTCTGTCTTGAATGTGGAAGCGAATGATCCGTCAGGACAGATGGAGAGTGTTATTATCGTCCGATTCAAAGCTGCGAAACATTATTTTGTTGTTTGCTCTCTCGAGTTATTTTTCAGAATATGTGGAGTAAAGATATTCAACTTAAAAAAACGATAGTAACTCTTAAAAATGAAAGTTTTTCTCGCACTAATCTTCGTAAGTTTAAAGTGTCTTTGTTCCTCTCCATCTGTGACGCACAGAACAATAAAATGTAACTCACAATTTTTACTTCATATTTGTTATTTGTGGAGTATTATAAACAATTGTAACTCCTCCACTTAATGTTGAATATTACTTGAATCTAATTCAAATACTTTTAGTAACTTTTACAGCTCACATATATATCTTTGTTTTCCAGAAACAAAAATCATTAATTACTGAGGCTGTGAATAAGAAGAGCTATGAAGATAACCATGAAGGCTGTGCGACCCGAACGGAAGTTGTGTCAAGGCCAAAAAAAATTCAATTCAAATTGACAATGAAGGTGGTGTTCGTAATATTTGCAATTTTGCAGCCTGCATTTCAATATAAGGTTCTTCCAGAGACTCATCAAAATACCACTTCCATAATCTGTGAACTCTTAGGATACATAATTTCCAACCATTTCACCGACGATCGTCTCTTACCAGTTTTAGTGCACATAAAACGAGATGAAGTTCAAACAAGTATTTTGAAATTTTTTAATGTTGACATTCACTTGCCCATTATGCTATTTACTAATATTAATCAATTGGGTCCAAATAACATCTCATTTCATCACAGAAGCCAACAATTCCTTCTTCTCGAAGAGGACGACAATTCCTTTAATGAGTCTCTTAAGTACTTAAGTGGCTCTTCCATGTGGAACCCCAGAGCTAAATATTTAATGGTAGCCAGCAATATGACTAAGCAAGCGATACAAACAGTGTTTCAATTATCTGCTTCTAGATTTATCAATAATATTGTAATTGTTCATGAAGATCGGAACAGCTACGAAGAGATGAACACTACTGACGTAGTTTATAACATGTACACATATTTTCCCTTTTATGCAAGTAAATGGGACTACCGGAATTCAGATTTTCTTCTTGATCAATGGAAAAGTGGCAGGAATTCCCTAGGAAATCCCCTATATCCTCTTAAGATGGGTAATTTGAATGGACACTCTCTTAGAATATCCACATGTCACAATCCACCAATATCAATAATAAACCCGACAGAACGTGGGGAGATCTTACTGGGCGGTGTTGATGGCAAAATTATTTTTACTGCTGCGACGAAAATGAATTTTACACCTATAATCACAACTCCCACGGATGGGCGTAAATGGGGACATTTTTACGACAATGGAACAGCTGACGGCGTTGTTGGTGACTTACTGTCTAGAAGAGCCGGTATTGGAATTGCAGGTTGTGTCCTGAATAAGGACAGGTTCAATTTTCTCGATATAACCAACATGTATCTAACAACTTGCTTTACATGGGTTGTTCCTAAGGCATCATTATATCCACAATGGATGAATATAATATTACCGTTCTCCTACGAGATATGGATTTCTGTGCTCATTTCCAGCGTAAGTACCATTGTTGCCATGATAATAATGTCAGAAGATCATAAAGTAACACTTGAAAAAGTCTCTGATATTATTCTCAATGTATTGTCAATTACATGTTTATTATCAGTCCCACACACACCAAGATCATTAAAAGCGAGGTTTATATTCTTACTTTACGTGGTGTTTTGTCTGGTTGTCATATCGGTATATGTTTCATCCCTTGTGACTCATCTTACCGTTCCTGTATATATGAAAGATATCGATAATCTTGAAGAACTTCTGCAATCGAACCTCCGATATGGCGGCCAGTGTAACTTTCTTAAGCATTTTAAATCTTCAGATGAAATAATAACAAAAGTTATGTCGAAATATGTCTGTTACCGAGACTCTGTGAAGATACTTGATCGTATCGCCAAGCAACGAGATTTTGCTATGCCTTACAACAAACATAGTTTGACGTATACTTGCAGGATGAGAAACTATATAGGTGGACAAAACGGACCATTGGTTCACATCTTTTCTGAATGTACAAGAGTATTTACTATTCATGCATTGCTTAGCAGAGATTCTCCTTATCTAGAAAGTTTCAACATCGTAGTGATACAGTTGACAGAAGCAGGAATTATTGAAAAATGGTTGTTGGAATTAGCAAGAGGAGCTAATAAGTCAAAGATCAAAGACTTGGAGAGGTACCCAGAGAGTTCCGTAAAAGTTATTTCTTTAGGTGGATTAACAGGAGCCTTTGCTCTTCTTGTTACTGGTCTTGGTTTAAGTACTGTGTTGTACTTATGTGACCATATTGTTTTATTGATAAAGCGCAAGTGGATTTTGAAACTTTGTAGAAAATAGGAAACACAATTTGAATTATTTTTATTGCTTGAAATAGAATTTAACATTTTCATGTGCCCTTTTGCATATCAGTGTGTTTATATTCCAGAATTTATGACACTTGTTTACAGGTAATGTTTATATCCGGTTTCCAGCACAAAGCAAGAGAGAAAAGGTAAGGTTCATTTCCTTTTTGCTTGGCACTCGACATGTCACATATTCGTGATTGTAGTGTTATTTTATGCTTCAAGATACAAACGTTTCTTTTATATGTGAACCGTTGGTGTATTTTTTAAAGTATCCGAAAGCGTTACAAGAACGTTTCGAATATTATTAGCGTACACTATTAAATGGAAATATTACATAGTCTTATAGCATAAATATTTTAATGTAATGTTCGAAAACGATGAATGTATTTCAACGCTTGTGACCCATTTCTTGATATAAATTTACGTTAATTTGCATTTTAGCTGGAAACATTTCTGTACAGATGTTTCAGGGATATTACATTAGGAAAATTCTCTTTTCACTTACCAGGTGAATCGTATACTTTATACTTCTGGTTGGTTAGTACTGCACAGACTTATAGTGTTGGATTCATACTTAATTCACCCTCGTTTAATACCCGTTGAACTTCACAGCAACAAGTAGGAGGCATCACATCAAATGAAGTGATGTGATGCCTCCTTCTATGATCCATTTCTTCAAGTCTTATTTAAGTAACCGTAGACAATCCGTTCTATATAAAGAATATAAAACCAATTGCTTTTATGTCGGTTCCGGTGTTCCTCAGGGATCTAATCTTGGTCCTCTTCTGTTTTTATTATTTATTAATGACTTACCACACTATATTCAAAATTCTCGTAAGCTGTTGTTTGCAGACGACTTAAAAATATTTGTCAATGTAAAGTCATTGGATGACTGTCTACTGCTTCAACAGGATTTGACCAGTATACTGAAATGGTGTTCTAGGAATAGACTTGAAATAAATATTGGTAAGTGTAAAGCTATGACCTATAGCAGACGGGAAAAAACTTACGATTTCACTTACTCGATCAATGGAATAAGCTTAAAAAAATTGGATACAATTAAAGATTTAGGTGTTACATTCGATAGTAAACTAACCTTTTCGCCACATGTGGTAAATATGACCAATGATGCATATAGAAACCTAGGATTTCTTGTTAGGACAACCAAAGAATTTGCAAATGATAGCACTTTGAAAACTCTTTACTATTCCTGTGTTAGGTCCAAACTTGAATATGCCTCACTTATATGGAATACCTCTATGAAAGCTAGTTGCCAGAAGATCGAACACGTACAAAGCAAATTTTTACGTTTCCTCACATACAAACGGACTGGTTTCTACCCGAAATACGAATCTTACAACAATTTAATCGATAATTTTAAATTTCAGAAACTTGATCAAAGACGAACATTGAACGACCTACTCTTCTTGTACAGACTTTTGCACAATAAAATAGACTGTACCGAATTAATTGCAAAAATAATTATTAAGGTCCCATCCCTCAGAACGCGCGAGGGAAATAATGGCCTATTATACTGCAGAAAAGCTCGTACAAACGTATTAAATGTGTCACCTACATGGAGAACTAGTGCTACTTATAATGCAATAGGTAAGAATTGTACAAATTTGGATCTATTTGGAAATTCGGAAGAACTGTACAAAAGATTGATACAGAATATATTGTAAAAAAAAAAAAAAGAAAGAAAGAAAGAGAAAGGAAAAGAAACTTTTTGGACAAGAAAAAGGGTATAGATGTTCTATTCTTTGATGAAACAATTTGATGTGCCATTAAATGAAACAATGTAACAATTATTGTAGACGCTATAAATAGGCATTAAGGCCTGTTGTGTCGATGAAATAAATAATAAATAAATAAGTGTAGCTGTAGGTCTCATACAGTGTCCTACACTGCTCTGGTCTGCATGTTAAACAAAGGGATTTATGGATAACTTTGTTGTATGAGATCAAACTGGAACATAGTCGCAGAAACGTATCGTAGTGTTCTGAGCGCATGGAGCGTAGACTCTACTTCAGAACAGTACGTCGCTGACCAGAATCGTCAAGCTAAGGGTGTGGGAGGACGCACGTTAAGAGTGGATAACAACAATCAGGAACCACACAAAGAGCAGGTAGTGAACGTCTGAAATAACCTGTGGCTTCGTCACGACAATAAGTCTACTCGATCGTATTGTGACGCGTGATGAGAAATAGATCCTCTACGATAGTTACAAGCGATATGAGTAGTTGTTGAATGTTTGTTAAGTGCTCAAACACTTTCCGAAACCATAGTTGAAACCACAGAAAAGGTTTTGTTGTTAGTGATATGAAACCCTGGTTGTTAGTGTGATGGCTATGGCTGGGAAACTCACTGAGGTGGGCTTCCACGGTTACATCCTTATCGAAATCGATAGCCCTGCATCTCACGCCATGTTGCCGAACGAAGCCTATCACATAGCGCCACAATATGACTAACTACTTTCTGGTAGAAAGTGTGACTATGTTTGAGAAAATAGACAAGAGGAAATTTCTTGTTGACTAAAATTTCCTCTATGCACATATTCCAAATGGATTCGGTGAAACAGTTACAATGCAAGTGTGTTCCCATTCCTTGTGCATTGTTTTTACGAAACGTGATTTAATTAATTAACCAGGGAGCACAAAATGCGTAGTATATTGTTATCCCATAGGTTAAAAAGACAAAAACTTTTTAAAAAGTAATTCTTTCAACATAGTTCCCCAATGAATACAAAATACCACTCGGATGAAAGGGTTTGATGTTATGAATGATTCGACTTTACCCAAGATGTTTTCTTGGTATAGTATATTTTCCCTCAACAATGAGTTTACGTAACTGAGACTTTCTTGCAAGTGTGAATAAAATTACCATAGAAAATCATTTCTAGAATTTATAATAATTTAACGCTCTTTGACTCACTTATAAGAGAAATCTTCATTGTTCTGTTTCTCAGAACGAACAACACATGACTTATACACCACTTTACTTTTCACCCACCTATATGTATGTAAAAAGGCATTACTTTTCCTTACAACGGTCATCCTACTATGGCCATTCCAGAAAAAAATAATTAGGTAATGGTTGCCGCAATGTTTTAAAAAAAATCTGGAAATAATATATGTGACTCATATGTAGTTCAAAGAGACGAAAATAAGTTTCGAATTTATTTTATTTCAATAGGAGGAAGAGATGGAAGGATAGAGAAAGGGGAGTCAATCATGAAATTTTTCGCATGGCACATCTAGCTGCCTTCTAGAATAACCGGAGTTCCGTAAGATATATTTCAATAAAACAAAAACAGTTATTTTGTTTAAATTACAATCTTTAATGTCTGTCTGATTTTTTTTATATTCTAATAAAAACAAGTTTAAAAACTATATGTATTTTTGTACTTTGTGCAATTTTAGTTAACAAAAATTCAACCTAAATTTTGGAGTATCCTTTTTTACTCATTTGCTTTTTTACCACATTTAAATTTGTCGCATAAATTGACACTAAGTTATGCCACAAATCAGTTCAATTGGACACTAAGTTATAAAATAGAAAGGAATAAATCTAATGGAAATTTGTCATCCCATTTCCTTAACGTCCATTTCACAACTTTATCAATATTCCATCTACCATACAGACAGGCGACGTAGTCATAGAACATCGTTGGGTGTTGACTTAGATCTAGTCACATGGTCTTTTGATATGACAAAAACATATGTGAAGATGCATTAGAAAAGCTTTCTGCTCTGCAAATAAATAAACAAAAACTACACAGAATTTGTAAGGTCTAATCCAGACATGAGAATAGGATTCTCTATACGTATTTCCATCTCGTATTCCAGAATGGTATCGTTGCTGGTCCAAGTTCCACCCATTCAGCTTGTTCATGCTCAGCACATCAAAACGTTACACTGTTGTTGCATGCTCCAAAAATCAGGAAGTTCTACCAGAGAGGTATGCCCAGGCACTGTACGTTTTCCGTACAAGAGACAAACACACATACAGGAAGGTGATAACGTTTTGCAAAAGATTTGGTTACAAAATGGAATGAGAAAAGACAGAGAGGAATGGTAAAGCGGAGCAGTCATATTAACCAACTGAACACTGGTTATGTATAAAATATAGTTTCTTACAAGGATCTTTCAGGACAATACCTATTCATATATTTCTTTGGTACTCTGGTGGTAACATGACATACCAAAGCGCGTACGAAGTGACTTCTTTTATTTTGTTTGTCTTTGACTTTCACTTCGTGTCCTTAACATATGTGGGGAAAGAATGAACAAAGAAACTTTAATTTTAGGAACTCTACATGTTTTTCTGTTTCGTCATCTCAACAATTTGTTGAAATTGATTTGATACTTTACGGAAACAAACTCCACAAATGTTTGCATGCGCCAAAATACAAAATTGATCGCATTAATTAATTGGTTTGGATAAAAATAAAAGAATCCCCGTTTTGAACTATTCTGATATAAGGGATACAAATATATATATATTTTTTTTTCAATTGAACGGAGTCAAGGCTGGACGATTTCAAATAGACTGACCCAGTAATGTGTGTTCCTTAAAACGGCTTTCAGCTTTAATAACAGAAACCAGAGAACTACATCTGCATTTAGGTGTTGTGTGGTACTGCATTCCCAGCAGTGTGTCAAAATTATTAGTTCATAGAGTTGATACAATCCCCTCTTTTGATTATCTCGGACAACTTATAGAACACTTCTCGGAGGAACCTCTAATGGGCACTCCTAAAGTATTCCGTCGAAGTAGATGATATCACTCACGAACCAAATATTGACAAGTGTATTGAACATTTTTCACCTTCTTAAACTTCAAATTTCAGTCTATTCTTTGTTTAATATGATCATTATTTATGTATTCTTCGTTTAATATCATCATATAAACTGCTCAACATGTATAACATTTTTATATATTCGAAGTACTTTCCCACTACACTCTACACAAAATTCATGCTTTCTATTACATGATCTTGAATAACTATCAAATATATGCATCATTATTCTACCTGTGGTACCATATTGCATTTTATCCGTATACGGATCATCTACATTTTTAATGTTTATAGTGCGAGCAAAAAAATGTATTCTTTCAAAACGTCTTTTTCAAAATTCTTTATTTTTCTACCCTTGCATCCGATCTGGCTTCAGATTCGTGACTGAGACCAAATTCCATTTATAAAGAACACTAATTCATATTTACACCACATATGTTAAACACAAGATCGTACAAACCGTAACACTTTTTCGGTACATTTCAAGATCCTTTTCAATTAATTATAATACCTTTTATTCACATTCGCAAATATCGCTTGTCACCTACAAAACATAATATTGCAGACATGATCTCCTCCTTCCTTTCTAGATTATCACTTCTCTCCATCTTCTTCAGCTTCAGTTTTCATCAGCTCGTTCGTTCTATTCTGATTCCGCGTATATTTGATTTGACATTGTCTGTGGAAAATTAATCTGAACTGATATTTGTATTACAATTTACTCTTCCTTTCTATTTGTACCCAATAAGTACTATACGTTGCTCTTGTAATACAATTCCTTTTTAAAATACAATACAATACCATTACTTGCAATACAGTACGGAGTTTTGATTGTGATTTACCACCCAAACTTCTCGATAAATCCCACATTGATTCGGACGAAATTCGCTACTTTTAACACTGAACTTTGCATTACCAATAAGATTATTTTTACGAATATTTTTTCTTTCAGTTTTTGTAGCTGTGTATTATTATTTGCTTTCATTTTTAATGATTTTCTTCTTTGTTTTTGTGCTGTTCTTATTTAATACAGGCCAAAGCAGTAACATTGCGTATACCTAGCTAGGGTATGGTAGTGGTAGAGTGGTTCCCTGTCTACAAATCAACAACGAAGATTTACGATTAAATTGTGTGGCTGACTTTTTATATTTTTTCTGCAGTTCTTCGGCACTAACACCTTACTCTTAACTTGTCTAGTAGCTTACAAAATGTGTCCATTCGTTCTCTCTAATAAATACACCTCTACAATTCGGATGCGAAACAATTCCATAAGATCGTAATTGTACCTTTTTCTGGTATAAAATCCTACTTTCGTTGATTATTCCTCAAATTGCCCTTTTGTATGAAGCGTTGCTCCTCTTTTCCAAGAATGGTAGCTGATAGGCGAGAGAGGAAATGACGCACAAATGAGAGGTGTTTCAAGTGATAAAATAACAGACAAGGTGTAGTGGACAGTCTGTAGCAATTCCGTGGGAATTACTCGGTGGTGAGAAGAACAATATGATGGCTTATGGCCATATTTAACGCTCTAACAAATGTTTCAGGAGTAAATGACGAAGTTGCGATAACATCAAATTTGACATGTAATTTGAATCTTACAGTTCCTATGCTATCTACAAGAAGGCAATACTGAGAGATTTTTGGAATATCCCTGGTACTTCAACACATTGCAAGAAGAGTTACGGTAACGTGCATCCTTCCTTAGGATATCCAACTATTAGTATCAAAATTCAAAAGTAATCGAATTCGCTGTGGGGACACTCAGAATTCCGCTAAATAAATTTCAGGACAGTATGACTTTTGCGGAAGATACAAAGAGTGTAAAAAATCTAAAAATATTTGAGGTGTGAAAAAGGAGCATTACAAAATGGTCTGTCAAGACTGCTTTTAGTTAGTAGAAGTATTTTGTTAAATGATGGAATGGATGGAATAAATGTGACGTCAGAATGGAATAAATGTGACGTCACAAAGTACACTTCACCATCGCGGGAAATAATTAAATTTCAATATTTCGCATTCTAACAGGGTATCGTAGTGGAGTAAAGAATTGGTAGTTCAGGTAGACAAACCTTACGTGCTCAAGGAAATATAAGGCAACTCGGGAGATAAGTTCACAAATTTGTCCAACACTATTTAACTTAATGGCAACTCAATGAAAGATATTCTGAATGGAATACGCTGTTAATCGGCGTGATGCAGTATTTAGATAATACTGTTTAACTATGTTCTAACAATGTTTATTTTCATATTTAATGGCATTGTAGTAAACTACAGGATTCAGCGGAGGTTAGGTAAGGTCAGGTTCGCTGAAACAGATAGAAAAGAACGAAAGGAAAGTGAAAATATACATAACCGAACTTCACCTTACCTAACCTCCTCTAACCCATGCTCACTAATCTAGGATAATATACGATAAATGTAAGAAAGTACACAGTAAAAAAAATGGCTATGTTAATTCCACACAATGCGGTGTCCCAGCGTGACTACCACCTTTTGTGTTAAATCAACACAACACACAGTGCTGATTTTGTTACTGGGAGAAAAAAAATACGGCTACAGCGAGATTTGAATATAGGTTTGTCAGTTAGAAGTTGAGCATCTTTTAGAATTCGCTAAATCGTCAGACGGAAAGAGCATTAGATTGAAACAGTAGAGGATAAAAAATGTTGCTGAACCCCAAACACAAACAAAGTTACTCTCACGACTTATGTCATGATTTAATCACTTTTCCATTGGTCAATTAGTGATCACAATCCCCGTTCATTAAGAAAATGTTCCATTTAAGCGCAGAATTTGACATGTTACGATAAGCAAGCAGTAATGCTGCTCAAGTTTTTGGCTGCCGCCATCTTGCTTGCTTTCATAGAAATGGAATATTCTCAATGAATGGCAATTGTGGTTCCCAATTGGCATAGGAAGTAATTAAACCATAGGATAAGTCGTGCAAGGCTTAGCTTGTTTTGGGGGTTCAGCAACATATATTTGATCCCCTACACTGTTTAAATCTATAGTGTAGTCGTTTAATTCAAATGTTGTTCATTAAATGTCGTTTGCATCTAGTGTCTTTTCTGTCTGATGATTTAGCCACGTCAGTAAAACGCTCGAATTCTAGCTGAGCAACTCATGTTCAAATCTCGCTGCAGCCGTAACTTTTTTTCCTACCAGTACCGAAATCATCACCGTCTGTTGTGTTGATTTAACACACAAAAAGTGGTAGTCACGCTGTGACACCACATTGTGTTGAATTATCACAACTATTTTTGGCAGTGTAATTATTAATATTAAATATTAACAGATAGAAATATATTTTGGAAGAATAAAATACTCGCACCCACGGAGATTTGAAGCCTCCTCCTTTCACTCAACAGTCCGACGCCTTAACCAATTATCCACAGTCGAAGGTTGCAAATGAAGATTTCAAAGTTGTATTTACACTACATGTGTTACGTAATAATGCTACGAAATGTCATTCGCGCGTGCAGTGCTATTGTCCCAGATTTTTCACAGAGTATACCTAAGATTACGAATCTCTAAACAGAGATCATGTTTTCATTAAATATAGGAAAGAAATAAGTTAATTTCTACAAACTCAAGAGAGAACGCAAAATACTTTCATTATATTCTAGTGAGACAATAACAACGAAACTATACCCATAATTTGTTGCATTGAGGGAATAAGAAACAAGATTGTTGCGACTTTTGCACAACTACAAAGCATTATCAGTTCAATTTCAGTTACAACTCTTTTTGTCGAATTGTCGACTCTGAAGCCGATGGATACAAATGACATTAACGAATAAAAACGTTCAAGGCAATCTTTGTTTGATAGAACCCGAAATATGTTAAGGTCAAAGTTTTATATGCATAAAATATGACAGTTTTGTGTTACATATATTTCGGGTGATATATAAAAGATAATTTCTTACTTCTTTCTGTTTGCCATCTCTCACTTGCATCCCTTGGCTTCTGGATTCAACAAATAAGTCTTACTTGTTCCACACTTTATAAATCTATTCAGTATAGTATGCTGGGACTTACTCCATATATTTAAAAGTCAAACTTCTACCTTGATTTTGAAAACATAAGTAAAATCTTATATTACTCAAGACCTGCACACAAAATATCTGCTCAAATTGACTGTATCCATTGTGCACATTTCTACAAATGTATTATTGTAGTGAAAAGATTGCAATAATATACTGATGCACTGATAGTTATATCCTTTTCCTCTTCTCAACATTTTTTCCCGATCAAGTGGAACCAAAAGTATTTGACCGTAGTAATCTCACCGGAACAGGCAAGTTAATTAAGTAAATACACGAAATGAAAGCAAATGGTATGCATCTTAGCAGAAGGTATACGCTAATATGTAAGATTAATCAAAGAGTATACGGCGTAAATCGCTGATAGTAGCGAGTTTAATGGCTGATTTAACAACACGTTTGTAATGGTCTGTAGCTAAGTGGTAAGCGTGTTCTCATTCTCAAAGTTCTTGGTTCGATTCCCTGTCTGCTTTGCAAAATATTTTCTTCAAGGAACTAAGAGCTGCAAATGATGTTCGCGATTGCTACTGAAAGAGATTTATCCCATAAAGGGAGAAACACACAAGACAGAGAGAAGGGGAAGGGGAGAAGGACGCAGACTGTGTATCATTAAGGATTAAAATTTCTTTTATTTCTATGTCTTCCGCTATATTTATTTCCTTCTTTTCTCCTCTTTTTTACTCTTTCCCGTCTTTTTTCGTGCTTTCTCTCTCTCTCTCTTTCTGTGTGTGTGTGTGTGTGCTTGTGTGTGTGTGTTTCAACAAGACAATAGAAGTTAACGTGAATGTAATTTCTGCCTATCTCGTGGTTCTCTAAGTGATGCTCAGCGAGTCATCTTTGTTGCTGAAAATGGAGGAATATCCTGGCATACCATGTTTTGGGGCATGTCTGTACTCTCATGTTGGTTATCTTAACTATTAGGCGTACAGTGAAACAATTCTTCTGGAGGAAAAAGCTACTATTTCTTACAACTACAACCTCATTTATTAATGTAAGTGACTGTACATAATAAGACTGAATATCCAATACCTAGACGAAATAAACGCACTAAAATTAAGACGAAATCCAATTTTCCATTCGAAGCCTATGCGTAAGACAGACACAGAACTCCTTGGTGAAAGCTACTAACTTCATCCGTATCTGGTGTCACAACATATTGTGAACCACAACATAAAATTATCTGGTTTCGCTAACTACCTAAAAGATTGTCCACGGCTACATTTTTTTTTTTCCGTTTCCTCATTAAAGGTATAAGTTAACCATGAAATTCGCATATTTTATAAATGTTCCAACTTTAGAATACAATATTTACTAGGAAGGACATTCAATTCAATCTTCATATTACCAAGGCAGAATCTTTACTTCTTGTAATACAATCATCCAGTTTGTATTTATTTCATGATCCTTTTAAAATGTATAAAATTAGTCACCCCAATAACTAATTTTTAGATTTTCAAAATCTTACGATTTCTCTTCTACATACATACCTTTCCGTCAAACCCATTGTGTCTACTTTACTACAATACAAAACTGCAACCTTTCTCGCCTAAACAATGAAAATCTTGTTTTTGCACGTCGAGTAACGAAACGTGCCGCTAAATACGTGCCGTTATGTGAACATTTTCTACATGCGGGTTGAAACAATATGCATTTAAACAATGAGCACACTGTATAAATGGCAAAGATTCACATACTTGTTCACAACAGTTGTCATTTGTTATGCCAGAGCAATAAACAACAGGGGTATGAACTAGTTGGTTAATGATCGATTGGTCACTTACGTGTTGGCATTCTGTCACAACAGCTCCTGAAATTAACTAAATTCAGTAAGTTAAATGATTTAAATAATGCTATGCCACCATGCTCTTCCTAGTGTTCGCTGGTGATTCCGTAGAGAAAAACAGTAAAATATTCAACATTTTGTTACATTTAAATTTGGCGCCAAACATTGCAAAACAAATCTTTGTTATTTACAAAATCTTCATTTTTCAAGCGGTAAATGTTCTCTTAGCAATAAAACATGAGGGTACCGGTATTTATGGTTTTACGTATGATCTATTTCGAGCTGATTTTTTATACCTTTTCCACAATTACATTGAGTTCCTCTAATTTTTCTTGGGGATTCCGGGATCACAAATTTAGGATTCTTGTTTGTTTATGATTTTTTTTCAAATACATTTAGTCCCGTTAACCGACTTTGCTGACACCGAGTGAGGTTTCCTTGTTAGACAATACGATTTCTCTTTGAAAACAAATCATTCTTGTTATCAGCTATTTTCATTAATGTGTTTTCGATCGTACGTGGGCTTCATTATTGAATTATTTCACGAATAATTTGAGTATTATCGGATTTTTTTTTAACTAATTAAAATATAGGTGGATTCATTGGTTCAGAGCTTAACATTACAATATAGTTACTGCGTTATTTCTAAAGCTTTTGGTTCAATCAATTGATAACCACTGTTTAAGTTCACTCTGAGGTGTCTCTTGAACACTTTTCAATAACGAGACTTGTTTTCAGTATATCTTATATATTTAATAATTATATTTTATTATTTTTATTCATTTTTGTTGGTATATTTATATTATGGAATACTACACATTAGAAGTTTTGGGTTTGTTTTGTAAATTGTATCTTTAAATACATAAAATAGAGATTTAAATACATGCAAATAAACAAATAGAGATTTTAAGAACACTTTTGGGAGGATGGTTCTGATACCATGAAATACTTTTCCAAACTGAATTAACCGGTTCCGGTAAACAATGTACGTAGTTTGGTGCTATTGAAAATATTCTATAATTGTGAAATTCCCTATTTGTTAAGCTCTCTCTCATTATTACCAATTGTTATTCGCAAGCAAGAAATAATGTTTCCACATTTTATAGAAACAATACAAAATCCTCCTTGTACGTAAAATTCTTTCACAATGGAGTTTATTTACATCTATGCATATATTGTATCTTTCTCGATTTCGGAATAATAATAATAATAATAATATAATTTTCTTTCGCATAGAACGTATGCAAGACTTTAATCTTTTTGGCTCAGTCCAAGCACATGTTGTGACACTTTTCGTTTTCTATTACCATTATTTTTAGTTATTAAACCCTCTCTTGTCCCATGCTATCAGCTTATCCCATAAGAAATGTCGTATTGGCGATGGCCACTGCAATGACGCCATCTGAGGAGCGATAACGAAATAGACGGCCCATGCCATAGCTGATTTATATAGGGCACTTGATTGTTCATCAGTGTGTGTAAGGACAACGGTCTACTCCACGTTTTGGAAGAGTGACTTGTGTTTGATCATGGTCGTGTCGGAGGACCACATACGGCATGTCATGCTTTATGAGTTTCACCAGGGACATCCAGCCAGGGCAGCAGCACGAAACGTCAATGCCGTATATGGTCATGGTGGTGCGGATGTGCGAAAGTGCCAAGGTGGTTCCAGAGGTTTTGCTCTGGGGTCACCAGCCTCACCGATAACAAACGGAAAGGGAGATCTGTGCAGTTGGACAATAATGCCTGCGAGCAGCGGTGGAGGCAAATCCAATGCAAACTGGCCAGCAAACTCCATGTCACCCATTCGACCGTTCATAGTCATGTGCAGGAGTCAACTGACTACTGTTTTTTTTCGCAGCATGTAAAACCACCTTTGCGGGAAAGCACTACAAAATGAGGATGACGTGCGACGTGACCCATTTCATTGCCCCCAGAACCGGTGACATCTTTCAGCGGGGAATTCAACAACTGGTTGACAGGTGGCAGAGTGTTGTGGAGTCCTATGGAGACTATTTTTCTGGATAACGGTAGTGTTCCAGGTACGTTATTGTTCCTTTCCTCAGGGGCAAGAATACGACATTACTTATGGGATAAGCTTATTATATAAAGTCACGTTGTGCTTATGAGCTGCTAAGAAACTGGTCTTTGGCCAAAATCTGGTGGTGATATTCTATTGGCTCTAAACAAAACAATACGTAAGGGAGAGTTTCTTCCCAAAATATTCAGACTTTACCTTAGCCAACCTTTTTGTGGACAATGTTACTGGTATATTTGTGTATGTTTCTTAAATCTTACTTGTGTTTCCAACTCAGTATATAAACACCATTTAAATTTTATATATGAGGCGTTTGGGATCAAACTGAGGCATCTCCACTTTCGCACTTTTTTACCGAAGACCCAAGAAATCTTTACACTGTAAACCACGGTGATTGTAGACTCTCTACTTTCTGCGCATTATTGGGAATCATACAAACACTTTTGCTTACTCAAAAAGTGGATAAAGATTATTAATATTCGGGCAGTAAATTTACTTTTAAAAGTGGAGTTGTCCGGTTCTGAAAATGAACCATGAAAGTTTTCGCTTTTTCGATCGCAAACAATTCCATCTTCGAATCAATTTTGAAATTCACTTGCATCAAGTTGAATTCCAAAACTGGGCTGATTATCATAAACTTCAAGTATTGTGTCAGCATCCAAGTGGGGGGGATGCAATTTGTTTATTTTTTTCTGGCCATCCATGTATTAGGGATAGGGAATATTTATCATATTTCTCACAAACTTTGTCCAGTCCGTCCGGCCGTTCTACTGGACCGACTTTGATCATTCTTTTTTTTTAATACCCGGTTTAACAGGTAGATGAGTTATCAATAAACCGCTTTTCTCTCCGTCAAGTCTCAACTAAGGGAGAAGTGTTTGAGTGTTCTCCTTTTGTCCAGTCCGTCCGGCCGTTCTACTGGACCGATTTTGATCATTGTTTTTAAATATCTCGTTTAACACGTAGATGAGCCATCAATAAATAGCATTCCTCTCCGTCAAGTCTCAACTGAAGAAGAAGTTTTAATCTAAAATGGCTGCCCAAGACATATAGATATTTTCCAAACCACTGAATCTAGATAAACGAAATTTGGTATGAAGGGTATCACCACGAGTAGATCACGATAATAAAGAAAACGTTAAAAAAAGAGCCGCCATCTTAATCCAAAATGGCCGCCAATAAAGGAATTTTCCAAACCACTGAAACCAGAGAATTGAAATTTGGTATGAAGGTGTACCGTCACGATAATATAGGAAAACATTTAAAAAGTCGCTATCTTAATCCAAAATGGCCGCCGATAAAGACATTTGCAAATTTGGTATAAAGGTGTACCATCACGAGTAGGCTACCATAAATATATCTATGGAATCGCAGGCTCCCGGGGAGGTATGAGGGCAAATCTTTATCATTGAGGCGCAGACCCCGGAGAGTCTGGTTATGATAAAATGCATGTAGCTCCCAAAACACTCGAAGTTAGGGGCGCAGCTCGCTACGGGAAATCGAATATTGCTGACACTCCGATGACTGTTGCCAACATATTTTATTCACCCCGCACCAGTGAGCGGGCAATATTTTTTTTAAAATTAAATGTGGTTTGTTGTAAATAAAAATATGTAGATTCAATGTTTTAAATCATTATAGTAGTATTTGGCAGGAGTATTAGTAGTGGTAGTAGTAGTAGTAGTAATTGTTGTTGTAGGAATAGGAGTATTAGTAGTAGTGGTGATTGTAACAGATACAGCAGATTTGCACCATGGGGGCGCAGCCACCCAGAGATTGTGGTTACGATAGAGGGGGCGCAGCCCCCCAAAACTTACCAAGTTAAAGACGCAGGCCGCCACGTGTGAGTATTGGTAACTGTCCCGATGAATGTTTCCAGCATATTTTATTCACCCCGCACCAACGCGCGGGTACTTTAGCTTTAGGACTGCAGTGAATTTTATTTATTTGAAAACTTATTACATCTATTTTCATATGTAAAAAAATGGGATGAGCCATTAAACCACTAGGGAGAAAAGTGAAATATTATAAATGTACCAGT
>JAGDQP010031136.1:5649-22128 GCA_022664845.1 Lepisma saccharinum | reverse complement strand
TACTTATTTCTTTAGTTAACTTCACATTCGATGTTTTAAGCTGGATAAGAGAACATACTGATTAACTCTGACTATTGTGTCCCTGTCAGCTAGATTAACTAGATTTTTCTGAGCAGCTCAATTCAGTAAGAAAGATATATAAGGTTTTTAAACAGTGTTTCTTTCACAGCACTTAGTTAACTAGATTTTTCTGAGCAGATCAATTCAGTGAGGAAGTTAATCATTAGTTAAACCTTCTACTTGTTTATATTATTTTGCGTAGAAGCTTTTAAGTGTTCTAAGTCCTATTTTGGGAAAGTTTTAGAAGGTAATACTACAGGAGAGTTCATTTGAACACACTATGGAAGGGTCGTGTGTCAGTGCAGATCCCTGGAAAATCCACATAAGTTCATTGACCGTGAGTATCTACGTATTGTTGATCTAAAGTCAGCAAGAAATGAAGAGTTCTAATGTTTATCGCTGGTCTGTTTAAGTTAAGGAAACCTCATACTTAAAATTTATGTTCCGTGAAACTCTAAAGCATAATACTAGATGAGAGTTCCTTTGAACATACTCTAGAAGGTTCATGATAATTTTCATGTCCCAGTTTTCTTCTGAGTGTAAAACGCTAGAAAATTTCACTTGAGTTCGACAGCCGCGGCTAATATTATAGAACATACTTTCAGCTCTAGTCCAACTTTGAACAATTTTATCGATACCTACTCATTTACCCTATGAGCTCCTTTACGTATTTATTTAATTACACATTAATAGTATTACGTCTCACAGTTGAAATTTGTGAACTATTAATCTTAAGAAAGAGTTCTGTTAATTTTCCTTTAAATGCAGTGTGAAGGGAGAATCTCATAAGTGCAATAGATAAATCTACCAGGGAGAACATTTGACAAACACTGAAAGGAACAGGAAATCTAGCCTAAACTTCTCACCATTTTATCAGCACATACACATCTGTCCTGTGATGTCCTTTACGTTTACATCTAATCACAGTTTTGTCTCTCAATTACAAGTTTTGAACCATTGATCTTAGGAAACAGTTCTGTTAATTTTCTTTTGAAAAATAGTGTGAAAGGATAATTTTCTAAGAGGGACAGACAAATCTGTTAAGAAAACAAAATATTCAAATACACTGTCAAAGGAGAATTTTCTAAGAGACAGATAAATCTATTAGGAAGACAATATATTTCACAAAGACTGAAAGAACTATACACGTTTTAGGCGTTGACCTGTATCATGCAAGATCTTTTCATGGTGACGTAACCTAATTTTATTATATATTCCCCTCGAGCAGCAAATTTGCCAAAATGAAACAAAAAATTCTCTCTTACATCTTTCGATCATCGTGGATTTTTAAAGATCTTTCTATGTTAATATAACTTCTCTCACATCTTTTCATGTTTCACTATTATTAAATAAACTGAATGTATGGTCATTTAGATTTTTCTTTCCTAATAAACGCTAATACATACTATTGTCCCATCGCTGAACATGGTGAAAAGGATAACTGATTTCAATGAATATCCGTGAACATGAAGTACTCACATAAGCATTCTCATTATTATGATGGAGTCCTTCGCCTGAAGAAGTGTTTTCTATCACATTTGTATTTTTTCTTTAACATTCTTTTTCTCTCATCTTTACATATTTTCTGACTTCCTTTTATTTTATCTTTCACATTTTTATATTAGAACATTATCTTTCTATAACATTCCTGGAAAAATTTCAGACATTTCTCGAACACGAACTTCCTAGAACATTCTTTTGATGACCTTTGATTTTGTCTCCTTTTATTTTTATCTCGGGCTGGAATTCTAGAAAGTAGTTTGACCTCCTTTTATTTTTATTTAAGTTCGGAATTCCAGAAATTTCTTAAACATGAATGTTTCTAGATCGTTCTTTTCATGATCGTTGACCTGCTTTTATTTTTCTCTATTTCATATTTTAATGGTTGAACAGGAATTGTCTAGAACTTTGTATAACGGATCATTATTTTTTATCTGAGGGTTGAATTCGAAAATTTTTCAAACTTTATATTAAAGTTTTTTAAAACATACTCTTTCGCTCACATCTTTAAATGACCGTTAACCTTCTTTCCATATACCTGTTCACCGATGGAAATGTTCAGCGCAAAATTCTAGCGGTCATCTTTCTCGAGTTTTGCTTATATTAAACTTTCTAGAACATTCTCTTTTCCTTACATCTTTAAATAATCATTAACGTTTCTGTATAATCGAACATTATTTCTTTTTTAGTGTTACATCTTTTTATATGCTTTTATTGTTTCTCTATCGCATTTTCATGCTCGAAGATTTTTTTACAGAACATAGAATATTCCAGAACATTTTATTTTTAAAATTATTATTATTACGGGTTAGAAACCTGCCGTATTATAATTTTTTTGCAAAGTTCAGATGATATAAAACAGTAGATTTTTCTCAGATATCTTTTAATGTTCTTTCGAACATTTATCAGATTCCCCACCAACTGCTCAGGAAAACATGAGGATTATGAAGTTCATTTTCTCTTACATCTTCAGATATTGGTAGGATTTTTTCTCTATTTCACATTTTTTAACAAAGGACATAAAGTTTATGAAATTATTTTTTCTCTCACATCTTTTATATTTATTAGGACAAGATGTTTTTCCAATGTTATGAAGATATAACAGTAAATAGAAACTAATTTAGGGAAAACAATCGTGAATTTCCGAAAATTAGAAAATATTTTCTGCTTGGTATCAGTCTCATAGGAACAAATTTATGTAAAACTACCATTCTTATGTAATTAAAATAAACAGGAGGTTCACAGGAAATAATTTAATAAGAAGGAAATTTAATTCATTTATTTCTTTATTTTTAATGTACCGCCGTTGTCCCGCTCCCGTTCGCACCCGCCGTGCCCGTTCCGCATCCACAAAGTGGCCCGTTAACGCGTACCCGTAGCAAGGCTGCCGTAAGCGCTTGCAATTTTTCGATTTTCTATGAATTTTATACTACTTTTTAAGTAGTAATATTAACTTCTTAATTAAATAAATATAGATGATATGCGCAAATGTGTTTTGGTTTCATCTAGACCAGTAAGATTATAGAAAGTGAACAATATGGGATTTTTTATAGGATTGGACAGTTTAATTCATATATTCAGACAATGTTCATCACCACTTAATAAAAATTAACTATTTTCGGCCTACAAGAAGTGTAATTGTAAAAATGAAAAAAAACTGTAAGTGAAGCTTGTATAAAAACAGCATTTGAATTCTGGAACCCTCGGTATATTCTTCTCTGCTCGCTTTATTTGGATTTGGATAATTATGAGTGTTCTTACTTCAATCGTGAGATATTAGAATCTTTTACTTTAAATTTATTAAACTTATTTTCAACAAAGATGGAATTGTATGCTGTATTTAGAGTTTCCATCCTAATTTATCAGATGCTTAGGATAAGTTCTTTCAAACATGTGACTGCCTTATTAATGAATCAGAAAACTTAACCTTTTTCTGCACCTTAATTTTAGAAAAGGGTTTGAATAATGGTTGGAAAAGGCGTTATCTAGTAATACATTAATCAAAGAATTAGAAATGCCGTGGAAAATGTAAATATAAATAATAATAACAATGATTCTCTTAAAGAAACATTAAATGTAAAGAAATTATTACTATGTATAATTCATATTGTATATTACATTTACAATCAATAATAACATTCATATGTTAAATAAATATATAAATCAGATATTTTTCTCAGTACTTTTAAAATAAGAATCAGACGATATTTCATATTATCATTTTAATCTAGATGTAAATAAAATCTTTAGGATTCATTCATATAGATATATTTACTAATTCCTTATTACTATTGTAGACTAATTAGAATATATGTATGAATTACTAATTTTCATTAATTACCATATACTTTCTGGATTATTTTACTTGCTAATATAAACAGTCTTATAAATGATTATGTAATAATTTTCTTTATTCTGAATAAATATGCAAGTGTTTACTTCCACATGAAAGTATAACATAAATTCAGGAATATATTATGTATCTATTATCATTTTTATTTTCAAGAACATCTACAAACTTTATTCAATAGAAAATATATTTACTTAGACAATAAAAAATACTTACATGAATTTTCCTTTCATATTTTAAAGTAAATATAAATATGTTTTATTTCTTCAGATTCTTCAGGTTCAAAGGCATTATCCTTACTTTCACTCACCATGTAAATTAGCATTAATGTATTTTTCAATTTATTTATTTATTATATTTTCCACTTGAATGAATTGTAAAGTACGTAAAGCATATTTAAATGTGTTTTATTAAAAGGTTCACGTTTAGATACAAAGGTATTACAAATTTCAAAAAGATTAATAGGATGTAATAATACTTTCCACGTCTGACTTACTTTTTTACTTCCACCCACAGCCGAAAACTCACAAATATCGATGATCTCTGTCGACTATCTTTTATAGAAGCACTGAGATCATACTAAGGGGCCTTCATCATATTTCCAATTTTTAATAGCTTCATAAATACAGTCCTCTTGAATTATATTATTGACACAAGAACAAGAATTCACACCTGGTTTCTCACTTGAATCATAAGAAGAATGATCAATACAATTTTCTTGCTTACAACTTTCACTATCTTCTTCATTACCATTCATTATAATAATTTCCTCTTGTACATGTGACGTCAATTCGCTGGGAGATGTATCAGAAGAGGCGAGTTTATTTTCTCCCTCACGTTCCTTTGTATTTATAATTGAATAATCATCATCACTGTCCGAAATATATATCACTTCTAAACTTGATGATAATGGAGTAGAAGAAGAAATAGTGGGAGACGGTGTTTGACCATCCACCATCTTCCTTTCACTTTCACTTCCAGGAACACAATAACTACATTCGCTGTTAAAACAAGTCATTTTTTCACTTAAGGGATGAACATTCATCTTCTTCAATTTTCTCTAAACTCTTAAAAATGCACGTTATAAAGTGATGGGGGCTCCAATTAACTCTACTATATATGTAAAGAGAATTTCACTAACCTTCTCTGTTATGACTAAAAGAGAACAGAAAATAATTTTCTAAAATAGGTCTAGAAACATTTGTTATGTGAAAATCATCATGGAATGTTTAAAATGACTTCTAACATATTTTCAAACATATAAATGCAATTTACTAGAATATCAGAAAAGGAGTAAGATAGGAAATTCTTATTTAACAGGAGTTCTTCGAACGAAACGATTTAGCTTACTCCTTCACCATCAAAGAAGGGAAGAATGTTTAAGCATCTCTCATCTGAATCTAGAAATTAAAAGATTACCCTGAACATATTCAAAAGATATTTACTTCTTCACTCATTATTTAATTTTCTTTGTTGTAAATTAATTAATTATTTATCTAGTAAAAATTCCAGTTTAATTAATACAGTTGTCATAATAGATGGTTTTATTACTTCATTATTATTATTATTATTATTATTATTATTATTATTATTATTATTATTATTATCTCCTTTTAGGAAACGATGGGATGCAAAAATGTACTCCCCTTAATAAATGTGGAAGAGGAGTTATTTTCGTCGATGGATTAACGGTGAAGAACCACATTTTTCTTCTCTACGTTAAAATCCATATTGTCTCACGTTTGTGCAAGAAGAAAGACAAATGGTCATAAAACGAAGTGTATATGACGAAATCTCTTACTCTACAGTAAAAAAGGAGAGTAGAGATCACGAACATCACCACCATAGCCACTACTAGTACTAGTAGTAACCCTAGTAGTAACAGTAGGATGATGGAGGAGGCGGTAGAAGATAATTTTAGTTATTATTCTCCATCATCCCCTTTACTGGAGGAACTTGTAATTCATTTCAACTATATATTTCACTCGCTAATTTTTTGAAAGCACTGAACTTCCATCTAATGATGAAGAAGAAGTTAATAGTTTAGAAATGAGTATTGCATCTTTAAATAATTGAACACAAGATGATGATGATGACGATGAAATTGAAATTATATATCAAAAGATAAAGTAATTGTAAATGTGTGTGTAAATATATATAATTATTGCAATTATAAATAAATAAAAGAGTAATATCTAAGA
Source organism: Lepisma saccharinum (assembly GCA_022664845.1). Classification (NCBI taxonomy): domain Eukaryota; kingdom Metazoa; phylum Arthropoda; class Insecta; order Zygentoma; family Lepismatidae; genus Lepisma; species Lepisma saccharinum. Next base: position 16,017 of record JAGDQP010031136.1, on the reverse strand, counting down.
TAATTTCGAATTTTCCTTCTTTAAATTCCTTTAATTTTGTTACTTCTATAGTTTTATAGAGTTCAAGTGTAAGTACAATATATTAATGTAATAACATATTAAACAGTTAAAGCTCACTTGTAAAAGTTATAGAGTCAAACTTTTGAAAATGTGGAATTCATACTTCCTTTATGAGTTCACTATTTCGTTTTATAACTTTAGGATAATCAGTTTCATCAAATATTTCATTTTAGAGAGGAAAAGCCGACCGGGTGGCCGAGCGGTCTGCGGCGGTAGGGCATCGGCTCAAAGGTCCCAAGTTCGAGACACGGCTGTAGCATGGGTGTGGATTTTAACAGCTAAAGGCGAATCGTGACGCGCCGATGTCAACAATTACTAGACTTGCCCACATCAAGATATGGTTTTGGAATATCATTTTAAATTTTCAAAGTATACTTTTGTAAAATAAAAGTATGATTTTGTAAACCAAAGTGTTTTTTTTAATTTTCAAAACTTTGAGTTTATAACATTAAATATTAATTTTAAATTTTGAAAGTATACTTTATAAAACATATTGTTTAATTTTGAAATTTAACTCCAATGAAAATTATAAAATGAAAGTATTATTTTGTAAGTAAAACTGATTTTAATTTTCAAAAGCATGATTTTTTCCTAAAACAGAATTTCGATTTTAAATTTTGAAGGTATGATTTTGTAAAAAAAACTGTTATTTTAATGTTTTAAAGTATGATTTTGTAAAACACAATTTGATTTTAAATTTTCAATATAAAATAAAACTATGATTTTAATTTTTAAAGTATGATTTTCTAAACGAGAATATTAATTTTAAATTTCAAGGTATGATTTTATAAACAAAACTGTGATTTTTAATATTTTAAAAGTGTGATTTTGTATAACAGAGTTCTTTATAAAATAAGAGAATAATTTTTAAACAAAACAGCTATTTTAATTTTGAAACTATGATTTTGTACAACAATATTAATTTTAAATGTTTACTTTTGTATAACAGAACGCTAATTTTAAATTTTCGAACTGTACTTAATAAAATAAGAGAACGATATTTAAACAAAATTTTATATTTTCAAAGTATTATTTTATAAAACAGAATATAGATTTTAAATTTTCAAATTATAGTTAGTAAAATGTAAGTGTGATGATCAAAGTGAGAGCTTTGGCTCTACTCTCCCAACCCGACTGGTCAGCGTGGGAGCAGCAGACTAACTCCTCCCTTCCGGCAGAGGCCTCATCCACTAGTGGATTGAATATGGCTGTGATTTATCTTGGTGTAAACAGAACTGTGGTTTTATATTTTTCAAAACTAAGATTTTCTAAAACAAAATATTAATTTTAAGTGTTCAAAGTATACTTTTACTTATAAAGGTATGATTTTATAAATAAAACTGTGATTTAAATTTCAAAGCATGATTTTTCTAAAACATAATGTCTTTTAAATTTTAAAGTTTAATTTTTATTAATAAATTTTCTTAAATGAAACGTAATTATTATTCCTCTATCCTTTATAATCAATTTTCAGTTTTAGATAAATAAAAAATCATAAGGTATTCATATATAAGAAATTTATTTTGCTACTTTTCAAATAAGTATATCACTTAGAAATAATAAACCATTGCAATTATTTTTTTTCAAACGAAAGTAATTTTTATTTCTCTTTCTATTCTAATCGATTTTCACTTTAAGGTAAATAAAAATCATAAAGTATTCATTTATAAGAAATGTATTTTCCTACTTTTCAAATAACTATTGCACTTAGAAATCAACCATCACAATTTTATTTTAAAGAAATTATCCACCATGGTATTCACAGATCGTAACCTTTTCCAGTATTGAAGTTGGAAACTTTTTCTCAGTGCGCAAGCATTCACTTGTCTAGGAACATGTTAAGTACAACTTTTTACATCAATATTAAAATTAATGTACTCAGTGAACGATGAAGCAACCTTCATCGTTCATGTCTTTTTCATTTTTAAATTGAAATAACTTACAAATCCATTCTGCTTTTTCATTTCCTTTACAAAAGAATATTACATCAACTTCACAGGGTTCAACAATTATCCTTCGAATAAGAGTTATAGTATATTCATTTGGAATAGCCCATGATAATCCGTGAAAGTTTTCAGTTAACCATACACACTGTTTTGATAACCTCTCATGGAAGTTTAATGATGGCATCTAATAATACAGTAGCATCACTTGAAACAATACAAAATTCTCGTGCAATAAACTCATGAGATAAAATTTTAAAACCTTGCATGAAATTTTATAATATATTCTCGTGAACAAACTAAACTTTTCACTGGAGAAAATTATTCTTCAACAATTATTGGAGTTAACTCTGCAACAAATTCAGTGTCACGAATAAGTAATCTGCATTTCTTGAAAAATGTGTTTATTGAAATTGTAGAATGATTTTTCAAATAGATCTCGTAATATTCCACAAAGATTTTATGATCATTTACTTGATTCACTAAATGTTTTGATAAAATAGATCCTGTATTCCACTCATATAAACATTGATGAGGAATATTTAAACTGCATTCATTCCACTTAATTGTGTTTTATTTTAAATAAGTTTTGACTGTTTATAAAATGCATGAGTCTGGAATAAATAATCCACTGCAAAAACTACACTCTGCCTTCTTTCTCTCTTGAAGTATTCACTTTCAGATCACTCAATTTCACCATATAAAATGTCTTTTCCAATTGGTTTCTATCTTACTTCTTCCACCTTTCTCTGAAGTAAGTTCCGTAATCCACATTCAAAAATCACTACTCTTAATTCACCACAATTTTCATGTTTCTTTAAATATTTATTATATATCTGTATAAAGTTACTCGGTTTAAGCACAGCGTTCTAAGTACGATCATTCAGAAATTCAGCACGTTCCTTTTCATTCAAATCCCAGTTAAGACAAGCATGCGATAACTGATTTGCAATATTAAAATAGCATAATGGAGAAACAAGGAAATATTGTAAATTATTCCAATTGTCTATGGTCTCCCAAATACAAAGCTCTTCAATAATATTATTCCCGCACTGACAAGACGAAATAGCATATTTTCCATCAATTTTAGAAGAACCCTCATCAACATTTGTGTTTACTTTACAACAATCTTTCAAAGTCAATGAAGATTCACTTTTAAGAGCACAGCCACTCTCAAGATTACTTTGAACACTTTAAAAAAATCAGAGTTCAGCTCACAAGATTTTTCTAAGGTTTCTAAAGATTCAATAAGACTCAATAAGACTTTCAAAACTAGATAATGTTGAAGGACTAGGAGACCTATATTCAATGCCTGTTAATGTTATTGCAGCACGTTCTACTTCGTCCAAAGCAGAAATAAAACTATCTGATGAATAAGTCTCTTCAGAGCAAACTAAGTTCTCAGAATTCATGATATCGTTCACAGTTAGTGAAGAGATGCTATCACCTTCTTACTTTCAGCACTCATTGAGGATATACTTTCACTTTTTCACATATTCTTATTTCCTCACCTTTTTCTACTCTTGTGCGCCGAATCTGTTCTTTATCAACAGTACTTCCCGTAGTTCCACTATTTTCTTTCCGAGTAGAAAACGAAGTACATATTCAAATTATGCCTTTAAATGATTTGATCCAGGGTGGTATTTACATATAAATTAAATATCTCATCTATATTCTTCGGAAAAAGCACACGATGAACACTATCCTTTAAAAACTAAAGACGATTCTCTTCACATAATGGAGATCCAGGAATCAGATATCCCAAACACTCGTGTTCACTTTTCTCCTTCCAAAATGCGCATGAAGAACAAATAAGGATTTCTTTCTTCTTCCAGTTACGAATAGATTTCAGTATTCATGGTTGTTCTACCCACTTTGAACGACATCTACAAGGGGGCTTTCCATTTACTGCAGCTGGAGTTACCGATAAGTTAACAACACTACTGTTCTGTGCCAGAACTATAACGCAACTGTTCACAGATAATTTATAGTAAGAGTATAACCTACTTTCTAAACTGATCTAGAAACATCCAAGTTCAAGAAATTTATCGAATTTCACCAATAGACAAAAATTAAAGTAGGCGAACCTACTTTCTAGAATTCCACCGCGAAACAAACATAAAAGAAGTTCATCAAAAAAGGAATATTCTAGAAGCTACGTTGACCTCCTTTAGAGTTCGAGAAATTTCTCGAATTCCGTCACAAGCATTAAAAAGAAGAAGGTCAACCTACTTTCCCGGAATGTTCCACGCCAACTACAAAATATGCGAGAGAACAGTTAAATAAAGTTATAGAACTTCCCCAACCAATTTTCCAAGAAAAAACTGCGCATGCGCAGAACATGACCCAGATTTAAAAGTAGGAGAAATACAATCAGTTGTCCAACAGAAGTTCTCCATCAAGGTCACGAAGAAGGTGTGCTTCGTGTTCACAGCTGGTAAAATGATGATGCTACAAATAAATGAATTATCCTTATCGCCTGGTTGATGTGTGTGTGATAACCAGCGGTGGAAATTCAGAATTATTACATTAAACTTAGCTCGCTTCAAGATACAAAGATCTAATACGTCGTTACATGTAGAGGTAACACGAATATTAAAAGATGGAAGAGAGGTAACTTGAGCCCATAATGATCAAAAATAAACTTCCATTCCCTCTATCACGAGCATCAAATAATATGAAAGAAAAAATAAAATTAGGTTACATCATCTAAAGAGCTTACATGAACATCCAAAGATGTGAGAGTGGGTACGTGAATATCAAAAGTTCTAAAAAAGTAGGTTAGGTCAGCAAGGAACAGTGTGACGTAAAACATAATACCGTTAGGTTAATAAAAGAGGTAGCTGACCTAAAACTAGGTAAAATACCGTTATGTCCTGGGCTAAAAAGCAACGAATCTGCGTAAAGTATCTACTTAGTTTCTTTAATGGTATCCAGTTTATCTGAATTCTATAAAAACTTTATAAACTTTATAATTTACATCTCCTGATTTTCCCCATTTGCCATCTATCTCTTGTATACTTATGGAATTTGCGCTTAAATCCCCCGATTGCGTGTTTGTCAGTGCCAGTTCCCTCTTTTTAGGATATTTATTTTGGCATATTGTTAGCTACGTTGAGTTCTTTCTTCGTTAATCGTTGTACATCGTTGTTTTGTGTGAAAGCTGTTTGGATTAGACATTGTTTCAAGTTCTTCGGTCTTTCATGTGCGCTAAACGGTGGACTTTTGACATCCCCACCGACCAGTTCTCCCTGTCATATTCTCTCTTCCAGAATTTCTGGATTACTTTCATCAGTTTTTCTCATAAATCGGGTAGTACATTTTGTTCTTTGGCCTTGTAGCTGACTGAAAATTGTTTGAACCATTATCTTCTTGTATGATCTTAGCAATTTCTTTTAGTTTCTTTTTTATAGTGTTCATTGTCTATAATTCTCTTCAGACATAATCACTGAATTTTAATTAGTGAGTTTTTTTTAGGACAGTTGGATATGCCCTGTATGCATGTAAAGATTTGTGTTTTGTTTTAGGTTTGTAATATACGTGCGTTTCCAGATGTCAGTTTGGTCTTTTTTTTTTTAGTGAACCCTAGTTTAACTCGACTCAAGTGTGAATGCAATTCCTCCGCATTCTTGTGTAAATTGTCTATGTAGGACATAAGTTATTTTTCCGTCCCACGAAATAATCTTACATCATAAACAAATGTTTATTTAAGTATAGGTTTCGCAGGATTTTTCAATGCTAGTTGTGCATGTACATTAGGGTGGAGCAAATATAATTTTTTTCGCATAAATTGGAATTGCCTGGGGGGTGGGATCGATGCCTTTTTAGGTCCATATAAACCGCACAAAATCTCAGTTATATGCGACTTTATCTACAGGTTCCTAGATAAGGAGCAAATTTTGTGTTTATCAAAGGAAATATATATATTTTTTGAATTATTATCACTGTAAAGTTGATGTGTGATTCAACGTTAACTGGAATTTCAACTACTGCCATTTTAACCTAAAATCCCGTTTATTGATTCATTTAATCATATTAAAATGTTTCAGTCATATTTGACCTTAACCTCCAAGAAACTAACACAACAGTATCAGCAACTTTAGAATAGCTCTCCATTTTTATTAACTTTGTAGCCTTGTACTGCTCTGTGTTATTAGAGTATTTTATATATTATTATTTTATTTTAATAATAAAATAATTATTATATTAACTCCACGTTATTTTTATATTAAAAATATTGTATAGTACAGGTGTATGTATAGTAATATATAGTAGTAATATATTATATGTATTTGTATATGCAAACGCCGAGCAGGTCTCAACTTGGTAACGGTCGGATGGGAGTTAGAACGGATTGTATAACTGCATTAAGGGAAAGATATATTCGGTTCATCTCAGTAATCGCTTACAAACGACAGAGACAGCATAGCTGTGTTTCGTATTTCTGTTAATATTTGCAAAATGCCTCAAACAAGGATGAGTGAAATATTTGAAGCAGCTTGTGAACTTCGTGGTAATATGCTTTTAATTTATTCTGACATCATGAAAGGATATTTATGGTGGAGAGACCGCATGAAAACTGGGTTTGGTAAAGTACCTAGTGTTTCGAATTTTAAATAAAGCTTTTAATTGGTATGAAAATGTTTGGAGAAAGCATCACTACCAACGATTTCTGGTCAGCGTATGATAAAGAACATAGGATACTACAATCTAAAAGACAAGGTTCTAAAGAAAAATATGAAATCTACATATAATAAGACGTGTCTTGAGAAAATAGAAATAATCAGGAAAGATATTTTTAACCTTTTTGGAATATATATCATTGTAAATGTAGCGAGTGTTCTATGTGCCCCTACAAAATAAAAGTACCGTTACGCGAATGAAAATACCTACTCGAATACACTAACAAAATATGATAATTGCCAGTGTCGACATTAAAACCACGAAGAAAATTCAAGTGATTGTAAAGGAAACAAAAAGCAGGGAAAAGGTTGGGAGAAATAAAATAAATGGAACTCCAGAAGGACATCTCACTAAGCAACACTTCAAGCGAATATAGGTGCAAGCCTGCCCTTAACTTTTCTAACCCGCTTCTGCAAACGTTTCCTTACTATTTCTAACCCACTTCGAGCACTGTATAGAGTAGGTAATATTTTCATAAGAAAGTGTGATAAGTATTTTTGTATTTCTTGTTGGGCTGTTGCACGGAAAAACTATGAGTTTTCCCGGCATTACACCACTCTTCAGTCGTGGTTGTTTGTGAACCTTTGGTAGGAGGCAAAATCCCGCCAGTTTTGCATTAGGGTAGATTAATCTACCTCTGTACAAGTGCTTCGGTGTCTAGAAGTTGTTTTCGAAACAGATTAGTTTAATTTTTATCATTTTCATTATGCTTCTGTGATTTTGGTGTACCTTTCTGAAGGAGGTCCTATGTTTAAGTTATAGCAGTACTTGTTTTATACAGTACAATTTTCTTTACTAGTCCGTTTGATTTGTCCATGGGTTTGATAATGTTTTTGCTGATTTTAGTTTCTTTATTGCACGTCTCTGTTGTGGGGGTGAGATTTTGTTTCATCTTGTTTAAGAAGTTCTCTCCTGTAGATGATCAGTATGCTCTCGTAAACAATGAAGGGATATATCTGATTCCATATTACTTCCCTTTTATTGTGGGAGGACCATTTTATATTTCAGTAAATTTGTTTTAACTCGCGTAGTAATGGTCCTCTGGTAATGTCTGTCCAGGCTTAACTTGAAATGTTTGATGGCCTTTATGAGGGCCAAAGTGTTTGGTTTAGCTGTGGGGCAGAAATAGAGTACCTTCTAAGACTTCTATCTCGTGTGACATGACATTGTATAAGATGAACATGAGCAATTCTCTTGGCTTCGCGATTATCTATCAGCATAGCTGAACATGAACATTCCTTCTACTTGTACTTTATACCTATGATATATACTATGATACGCATTTTTATTTATGTAGCTAGTCCCACCAACTTTAACGATGCAACTCATTTTTCGGATGAAGCTATGTTTTCAAGTTTTAAAGTGATCATTTGGTTTACTTAATTCACTTAATTGGTACTGATAAAACCAAAAATAACTACAATTTGATTAGAAATAAACGATTTTATCTCAAAGAAATTCTCTATGCTTGATTATACTGAACATATGTTTGGCCTCGGAACGAAACTATGAGCTACTGTGCATTATGTTGTAACTACTTCTATAATGTAGAGCTGAACAATATTGGTTACGTATTTCAAATGGAAAGAATTTATTTCAAAGCAAGGCACTCTGGACAGGCACAAACGATAGTGCTGTTTCCGTCTTTAAAATTATTGTTATCCATACCATACCATTATCCTTACCACTTTATCCATTACCTTATCCTTACCTTCATAATCTGTTGGGTATAATAAGTACATTCGAAATATACCTGTATCTCAAAATTATTCACATAGGTATTTGAAGTTTAACACAGAAACGAGAAATAGTAGAGGAGAAGGTCCAAATACGGGCTACAACTTTTATTTCTCGAATATATTTAAAATTTTCCAAGGAATACATATTTCAAGGTTATAGACAAAATTAAGATGAATCCTTACTATTTTGATTGAGCATCAAATGATTGAAGAACTCATGTCGTGTTAAGAGATTTTTTCCCACGACTAAGCTGAGGATCAAGATCATGTTACATAAAATCTAGTACACAAAAAGTAAATAGTAATAGTAATGAAATAAAAAGTAAACAAATTCTAAAAAATATATAAACATAAATAAATAAAACACATTCTGTTTAAAATGTTCTTAGATTAATTAAAAGCATGTTATAAAACATTAAATATGGTTCAAAATATGTTTTCAGCCTTTTGAATAAAAAAGTTATCTTTCTCAACCTTAGTTTCCAGGACTATTGCTTTCATAAACTGTGGTCGGCATTATCCTCAGACTTAACTTACGCACATTTCTTCTTTTGGACATATTTTAAAGATGTCGCCTATTTGTTTATTTATTGTTTTATTTCCTATGGCGGAGTTAAGGCCACAAATGCCTTCTCTTCTACTCAACCATACATACATAATCTATATAAGCAGTCAATATTAGTACAGGTATAATTGGATAATAATTAAGAAAAAGAATAAACACTAAATTATTCATAGTACACATAACTACACAAAGAAGAAAATACGTATAAAGACACAATGCGCGCGCACACACACACACACACACACACACACACACACACACACACACACACACACACACTTACATATTAACATTTTATAAAAGAAACCACAAACCTGTTTACCATTTGTGACTGATAATACACATGGATATACATCGATAATGATACTACTATTACTAATAATAATAACTATAAATTATACAAAGATAACTTATTAGCATAATAATTATAAAAGAAGCTTTGCATTTACTCTTATTCTTCCTTTCTGTCTTTTATTTTATTTTATTTTTTTAATTTACTGTTTTTATTTCATCGTCGAGTGTGTAAAGACTAAGATTTTAATTGGAGCAAGTCTGTGACCGACTTTTTAAACGTAGAGATTGACTGTAGTTGTCGTGTTTCGGGCGGAAGATCATTTTAAGCTGGGACGGTGGAAACCGTGAACGATTTGGAATAGAAAACAGAAGAGTGGTGAGGGGCCGAGAGTACTTGCCTTTCCCTTGACCTGGTGTTAAGATCATGGTAGGAGCTAAGCGCCTGAAAACGTTCGTGCAAGTAAGAAGGTTGCTGAAGGAGAAGTATTTTGAAGAGAAGTTTTAACTTCTGTAAGTTGCGTCTTTCATTAAGTTTAAGCATTGACATTGTCTATAGGAGAGAGTCAGGTGGTCTGAGTACTTGAGAAGGAAAATAAATCTAAGACAGGCATTTTGTACGCGCTGTAGTCGCCTGACTAATTCATCCTCGAGATTGGTTAGAATCCCATCAGAATATTCCAGATGAGGGAATACCAGTAACTTAACTAGAATTGATTTGATGTGAGTAGTGGACACCTCCTAGCGTATAACGAAATCATTAATCATTCTGCTTTTTCACAAATTTACTTTCGGATTTGACAGCTCGCTAATTAAAAATTAAATTGAGCTTAACTCTTGCGTCTTACCCCTTTCCCCGGCCCGGAACACAAATATGTATAACAGAATGCCACAGGGCATTTGCCTTTTTGTTGGATGAAAAAAAATAATAATAGTGGGGTTGGCTTTGACGAGATACCTACAAGGCGCAAAGAAATTAATTTAGTTTAAGAAGAAGAAGAAGAAAAGGAAAGAGTTAGCTTTTTTTTCGCGACCCATTTAACAGACAATACAAGAAGATCTAATCAACTCAGAGCCTAGAGGCCAA
>JAGDQP010031135.1:845-22129 GCA_022664845.1 Lepisma saccharinum | reverse complement strand
CATAGACCTAATGACCGGTGACCCAGTCCTAAACTTGGTCCGAATGACCCGTTTCAACTCTGTCTGTAAATAAACGCAGCAAAATTTCAAGTAGTTATTCGGCTGCTGATTGTTTTATTAACTTTTTCGTGTACAAACAGAAATATAAATCTTTCTGCAAAATTAAGGATAATATTGTTGAAATCCACGTTAATATATATATTTATTGAGAAATCATGAAGTGATTCGAAGAAGGAAGTTTCCGTCATTTGTGTATCAGTAGAAATAAGATTGGGATCTATTTGATTTTCCTTAGGTGTATCTGATCTGAGTGCGTAGTGAAATGTTCTGCTGATCTACATATATATCTTATTTGGAATAGATGTTTTGCATTGTATAGGACGCAGAGGACAGTTGGCTGATGCCATTCTGTGACCCTGTTTCTTGCACGTTGCACAAATAATTCTTATCGGGTAAAATTTTGCAGCTATAACTTAGATATGGCTCTCCATATTTATGGAGAGTATTCGTATATTTTTCTCCTTCATGGTATTGTAACATATTCCATGACAAGGGGCTAGGAGCAGATCTTCATTCGTCTAATTTATATCTCGATCGTCCGATCGTGATGCCATGGAGAGAGCTTACTAAATTTGGGTCCCTCGTAAAAAGCTTTATTAATGGTAGAGGGCCTCTGTTGTTTCGAATGCGTACGGCATTGGTAATGGAGACTTTTGTTTTTATAAAATACCTTTTCAAATCTTCTATTTCAAGTGTAGTAGGGGTATTTCTGACGACACATGTGAAGGTTGTGTTTGTTTGTATTTTTGTGGTTCAGTTCTTTTTTGTTCAAAGTCATTCAGAGATGCTTCCGATCCAAAATCTTTATCTTTGAAAAGTTTCAAGAAACCTTTTTTTGTTCGATTTATTTTTAAAGAATATTTTTACTTCAGTAATATAATCGGTGGGAAAAACAATCATTTCTATCTCCGGCAATTTTTCATTGATTAATTTTTCGAAAACCAGAGGATTTGTGAGTTCTCTTTTTAGTTCCCTAATGACAACAATGAAAACCAGAGGATTTGTGAGTTCTCTTTTTAGTTTCCTAATGACAACAATGAAAACCAGAGGATTTGTGAATTCTCTTTTTAGTTTCCTAATGACAACAATGAAAACCAGAGGATTTGTGAGTTCTCTTTTTAGTTCCCTATTGACAACAATGAAAACCAGAGGATTTGTGAGTTCTCTTTTCAGTTTCCTAATGACAACAATATATTTCTTGTCAACATTTGCTGTTGATGAATTCGAAATTTCAGAATGAGATGCTTTATATTCAGAACTCCCATATGATTTATCCACTTGTGTTTTAAAGTTCATAACATCTAAACTATAATTATCTAAAAACAAATTGTATTTACCAATCCTATTTGTTAAAAATTTTGATCACATTCGAATTTATATCACATAATATTCCATTTTCTGACAATTTTCCAGCAATAATTTTTACTCAGTATTTTTCTTTATTACAAAACGTCTAATACATTTAATTATAAATTAGACATGTTTATTTGTTAGCAGACCTATCCGTTAAATTCAAAATAGACCTGCCTACGACATAAGTTGTTTTCATAATATTTCAGGAACGAATTAGCCTTAAGTAAGAAAATTGTTATCTTTTTTGTCAAGAAGAAAACTATCTTTTTTCACCGCTAGATGTATCTGAACTCTATACCTTAATTTCATCAAAACATCCCGATAAATTGGAACTTATAATTGGTTCGTACTGTCATTTTTTTAGCTAAACAGGAAATACTAAACAAATCACAGAATTTATGTTTACTGAAATCTTTAAGAAAATAAACTTTGAACTCAAGAGTGGAGAAAGAAAGCTTTTCGAACTTAAGAGAAAACGAGTACACATTTAAATATACACGTAAAATCTCTATATGTGGCGGAAATTTGTGAAAATTCTTGTAATGTTTCCTTTTACAATAATGCGAAACAATTAGTGATTTTTCTTACCGACCTTATTTGTGTTGTTCCAAGAATTAAGAGGAAATGAGGGCGACTACAGTTGGTGTATGACGATTATGGTGATTATACTGCCTGCAGCGGAAGTAAGCCGAAGTACTTACCTAAAAAGAAAGCATAAGATATTTTTAATAATTATTACCAAATATAAATGCATTTATGAAAACAATATTAAAATGACAATAATAATAATAATAAAATATTAGAATAGCATTTTTGTATCTGTCTCCACGCTATATAACAACTTTTGTCAAAGTTCTCTGACTTGATACAATAAAATTAATAAAATGTACACACAGATTCATGGATGATGGCCAACGGAATTCTTTTTAAAGGCTAAAAGTGACACAATGTGACAACACTGAGCGAATGCACGTGGTAAATACAAATTGGGAACGTTTATCTTAAATCTATATCGAATATAGGATCAGCGTTGCCACATTGCGCAAATTATTGGATCTAAAAATTGTAACCGTTAACCGTTTCTTTGAATCTGAGTGTACAACGAAAAACTCTTAATTTTTTTTAGAAACAGTTACTGAGGATACACTTAATTATTTTACAATTAGTTTTTGAAGCAAATTTCAATTAAAACATTCAAATATGGCGTAGTGACTAATTAAGCAGAAATAAACTTATACTAGAAACGAATTCAAATCTTTCGAATGCAAACATAATCATTTTAAATAAAAATTCAGTGGATGATGTAGTTTAGGGAACTATGATGCAGTGGCGGTCACATTATTTTTCCACGGGTGTACTACAGAGGAAAAAGCATGAAATATTTGGGGAGGTCTTATTTCAATACAAATATTTTAATAAAACATGTTTATCAATATTGATAATATGCCGTATGTGAAACCATTAGACCAAAATCATATCACAAAGATAGAATTAAAATATACGTACAAAACAATTTCAATTTTATCATAGAAAATCGTTCTGAGCCTTAGATACCTAAAGGCCATAAATAAAAAATTCAATTATCATAGAAAATGTCATTAGATTTGCTGTAGGTAGATATGCTCTTCAAAATAACGCAAGTTTGTCCTTTTGCAGCAAAACAGCAGCTATTTTGATGTTATCGATTGCTTTTATTAATTAATAATATTTTATGTTAAAGAAATTATTCCATCTATCCAACCTTTACTGACTCAAGGGGATTTTCTAAATCTAAATGTTTTTTCAGTAGAAAAAGATACAATCTTTTCAGAAGATTTTCAGGATTGTAGTACATAAAGGCAGAGATTCCGCCAGAATTTCCAGTTTGTGGGGGTGTAGTAGGTAGCGGAGTTTAAGTTTTAAAGTGTTTCTATATATTTTTAGCAGTGTAAATTTGGAGGTGGGGATGTTCGAGAATCGGGGGTTGCATTGGGAGGTTATGGCAGAATCCTTGTGTAGAAGTGGGAAAATATAATTAGATTATATTAATGTTTGTATTTTTACGCAAGAAAAATATGGTAAAATAAATACCGGTGGTGTATTAAGATCACTTAATTGTCTTATGTAACGAAATTAGAGGGATTTTATGTGCCTTTAAGTGTGTTAAAGTAACCAGAGCTGCTGTGTATTGCCTGTAAAAAAAACATGCATGAGTCATTGCCAAATGAATGTATCTAAATGATGTCCCAAACATCTTAAAGTTTAAAAATAAGAACAAACCCATATTTAACATAATCATGATATATTCTTCCTCTTTCATTGAGATAGCCTGGGCTTATATTAAAATTTATTTAATTTTCTTCAGGAAAAACTAGCCTAGAATTCGTGATTTGTCCACTACATGGACTTCCTCCTTTTACATTTTCCTGATTGTTTTCTGGATAATACTTAAGGGCTTGTTTCTAAAACATTTAGTTTTTAAAATGTTCAGTTCATTGCAAAGACAATCTGAAAATTACAAACAAAAATAATTAAATCCAGGTCGTAAATTAATGTAAAACTCATTATCCCACCACAAATTGCCCTCTCCGTGGACAAACAAGAAACTTCTAATAAATTCCACCCGAAATGTGATACTGGTGTTTAAACTCGTCAGGATATGTGTGGGTCGAGTGTGGCATCTTTGTGGCGCCTAAACAAGCGTGACTTTTTTTCTATGTGCCTATTTTACGTTTTGTAGTCGAGATCAAACAGTTAGTTCATTCTGTGGACAATTTTTAAAGGTCAGAATTTAATTTCGTAAGTTCAAATATAAAACATGAATTATCTCAGGAATAAGGGTCCTTTTAAAACAAATAGAACTGTATAATCTCTTTAGTTCAAGTCTCAAACTTAAAAGTAAGCATTTTTTGTCCAATACGTGGATGACCTCTACGTGGACAACGTAATTCCTGCTGTCCACATAGGAGACATTTTACGTAATCTGAGTTAATTACACTGAAAGTACTATTTGGTGAAGTCCAGTAAGCTATTAAAAATTCTAGACATTCTTTACAGAAAGGTGGTTAATTACAGTAAACCGTTTTGTCCCCTACGTGGACAACGTTGTACACTTTTAAATATTTGTTGTAATATACCTTGTAAATTATACACGTAAACATATCACATAAGAAAACTCATGTGTATACTCTGCAAATATACTACTATTCCGCAGAAAAGCAAGACCATTTACGTGAGCATGAACAGTTTTTTAAAAAATGCTTTGACTATATGACTTCCGTGGCCAGCTATTAAAAAACACTCTTTTAAAATAAAAATATATATTTGATCTCGATAAGTGGTGCCAATGAAATAAATACTTCTAAAACAATACTCAAAGTTTTTCAAAAATTTCTGGTTAAATTTAATTTTCTCAATATTGCCCGTCCCTTAGATGTATTAATTTGGCTATAACCAATATCAATTAAATATTCATGTTTCTTGTTACTTCACCACAATCTATACTGTAATTCTACTTGTAGTGTAACTCTATGCTTATAAATTCAACCAAATCTAGATGTAGCTCCTGGCATCAACTTTATGGGTTCAAGCAGCTCCATTTTTCTTATTGCTGTTTTTGTTTTAAGGATAACCAATCAAAGCCGTACAGGTTTTCCGTTTCAAGGAATTTTATTGGAACATTAATTATTGTATTGTGGATGGACGTACTTTGTGCTTTCAATTTTAACAATATAAGGAATTTTAGACATACATTTAAAGGACGCGTTCTCTTGTTTCGACCTCAAGAAATCACCCCGAAGTTCATATACTGAATAATCTACCATTCTATACTTGTATTTTCATATTAGTAAATCATAATCTCGTATTTATAGCTTGTTGAATGGCAAAGGTCACTTGTGTAAACTGAAATACCAACAGCTAACATCGCGCCATCTGTTAATAGGTTGCAAACCGTAAGCGTGAAGAGAGAGAAGGAACTGGTAAGAGGAGCGTAAAAACAACGAAAAAAAAGTCAATATTTCAAACAACATGACTAACCAGAGGTCTCCCGTTGTTTACAAAACCATTTACAGCACAATAATTCTCGTCCGGAGAAGCACACAGACTATATGTATGTGGGGTGAACACGCTATTTGATAATGCAATGGCGCCACATTACGAAAAAGTGTTGATAGATAGACTACTACATGAATGGAACTTATATTGGTGGAAAAAAATATGGAGCAATTTCATTTTGAAGGCATTATGTTTATGTTCCGGGAAGAGCTATAATAAATGGAGAGTAGTTCAAGAAAAATCATTATATAGGAAGCACTTCTCTCTCTCTCTCCGTGTCTCTTTGTCTCTCTCTCTCTCTGCGTGTGTCTGTCTGTCTGTCCAGAATGATACCGGAAAGTAAAACCCATACCACGTTGCTGATAAGATGAGTTTATTGACAATGAGCTCTAAAACTAAACATCCTTGTTATCACGTTTCAGATCTAGATTGCACCCGCCTGCCAGTGTAAAGCGATACCAGTGTTTTGAGACGTGATACCGGTCATGTGCAGAAACTTACTGAACATCTTGCGTTACCAACTTAGGATAAAAGAAATTGGACATTGTCTTGGGTTTCTGGTTTTTGTTAAATATCTCATTACACATTACAGTAAGAATTGAACAATATTAGCAGTAAATGCATCTCCGATCTCCCATGCTTTGGGACTATTCCGCATTCACTGACACATTGCTATACTTCCTATATCTTCACCGTGATAAACACAAGGAATTAACTAAGGACATATCGGCTGAAGTTATCACCTAACAAACATGTAGGTCAAATTTAGTGTAAATCAATGCACGCGTGTAGATTTGTATTAATAAAGGCATTTCTATATAACTTGAATTTTAAAATAGGCTAGAAACACTGACAAATGGGGTTCTTGAGGTCTGGGACATCCAAAACGTTTTTCTATTGTGTTGAATCATGTTTAAGCTAAGGTTCGGGCAGATACGGTATGGAAGATTTAAAAAAAATGTTTTTTTTTAAAGTTGGGCAACACTGAGAATTGGGCAACCCGGAATATCTCAAATATACCAAAATTACTTGTAACCTAGGGTTTAATTTCTTCTTAATTACCTATATGAAAGTAATTCTTGCTTAAAGAGACATTATTACAAATTGCTGCCTTGAAAAAAATAACGAAATTTAGAAAAAAAAAAGAAGGCTCATTTTCTTCTAAAAAACCGGGAGTTTTAGGGGGAAAAGCGAAGATTTTTTTTTTATTTACAACACTTTACATCGTATATAAAGGGTTCATATTGCCCGTAGTGTCAAGTATATGCGGCAGATCTTGGAATGTATCCTCCGCGGATACTAGATGACTACTGTAATTAAAATGTCATTCATGCGTTACCCAAACACTGATTTTGTGTTTGTCAAGCATAAGATGGCTTTGTTGAACTAATATTTCAAACTCTTTTGCCATATAAATTGATTGTGAGACACCTTTAAAGCTTTAACTGCTTTCCTGCTATGAAATGTGGCAACATAGTCTTCTCGGAAACATGCCAACTTTTTATAGTAAATGACGAAGTGTGTGGAAATTCAAAAGAACATCGTGGCTATATGGGCCAGAGGAATACACCTCACTCTTTTAAAACGCTTGGTGGAATACAAGCGAACTACTTCACGCACAAAAACGTACTCTGCCCTTTTTTTTTAGTGTATAGAAACAGCTGACTCGCTGCCAAAAAATTTGCCAAGAAAACACACACTTTCCTTAGCATGCATAATTACATATGATCGTCATGTTGATATTAACTCATTTTTTTAAAAAAAAAAAAAAAAGGTCTGTGGAGAGTTTCCATTTCAAAGCGGCGACGGCATATCTTCAGATCAATCTACATATTAACCAAATGAAGAGTTAGGTTGACAGTGTTTCCGTTATTTTGCGTGGGTGGTGAGAAATCATTGTCGCTGTCTGTTGACAAATCGTTCCAACCATTTAAAAGGAGGAGGGGGAGGGGAGAAAGACAAACAGTAAACAGACTCTTATTTCATAACAAGTCAACCTAGAGCCAAAAGATACGACAAGCGTTAAAATCAAATAAGCCACACACACACACACATACACACGTATATACAGATGCATGCAACGCACACAGAAACATAGTGACGCACGCACTCTAAGTTGACAAGATGTAAATCGACAAGCCTAAAGGCTAACGTTAAGAGATAATATGTTTCAAAGCTAATACGTGTAGACATATTTGTCAACACATTAATTTTTGCGAAAAGGGAAACCGCGCTTGTAAACTTACTTCCCTGCTAAGTTCTAGCATATATTTTGCTTTAAGTTGTTCATTTTTTTTTCTCTTCCCATAGAATATTTCATTGTTAGTATCTGCGAATATTGTGTATATTTTATAAGTACAATACTTTATGTATGAATTTGTCAAATTCAGATTTATAAGGTTACTATGAACATGGCTGATCTGATCTTTTGGTGACCCGGCCTGGCCCAGACGTAGGTGACCATGGCGACCAGCCAAAAACTTGACCTGATTAACCAATTCTTCATCGGTTTGACTTGGAGATCCGGTCTTGACGCAAATTATTAAACTGACTCTGTAAACCGTCGCCTCCACGATCGAATCTTGACCCAATTTTAACCCAGTGACCCTAACTTGACCCGGTCTGACTTGGTCTTCTTCCTGTAGTTTGATTGTAGAGTATATGGTCTTTTGTGAGATTCATAATTTCGTTCAGAATATTCTTTCCGACGTGGCAGTTATTAGCGCACTTTCAGGGGTATTTTTTGTTCTTTCCAAGGATTTGAGACTATTTTGTTTTTCAGATGTTACTTTATTATTATTGTTTGGAACTTGTTGCGGACGTATATTTTGTGCTCTGGAGGGGAAACACCCATAGAAGGAAAGAAATAAAGTTCTGTTTTGCCCTCCGGGCCACCGGGTCAGGGTGGATCTCAGTCTGGTGACCCAGTCATAAACTTGATCAAAATGACTTGACACGATTAACCCAGTAACCCACTTCAGCTCTCTCATATAAGAGGACTTTTTTTTACGGTTACAAATATAATAAATCCATGAATTAAAAGGCGAGTCGGACGAATTCCTCAACACTATTAGTAAGAACTTACTTAACACTATGAGTTAATTTTCGTAACGAACTATAACCTACAATAGGCTTAACATTTCATAAGCCTATAGGCTAGATTCTTGAAGACGCTCTGTTTCTTTGATATAATATAATCATACTACATAGAAAATAGTTCACTCGTCCTATGTGTTAGATATTATTGCTCAAATATGTGCTAATACTATTGACGTGTTTCACAATAGACTGTGTTTTAATGATATCATTCATGCTTACTGTTACTGTTGTGTTACTGTTAAGCTCGTTCTAACATTGTAGTGCTCCATTCCAAATTTCTATCCTACAACATGCTCGGAATTACTTCATGTATCGGGACACAATAGATATTCCTGTAATATACGTCAGAGTAAGATATTATTGTTGTTAAATATACTGTCAGTTGTTTTGAAAACGAATTATCGGTACCCTAAATAATATATTAATACGGAGCATATTATAGTACCTGTGCCATGCAATAGATGGCACTATCCTCGAGTGTCTAGCGGCGGGTACCGTAAGGAAACGGAAGAAAGTGTAGTTATCTGTCGTCCGGAGCATAATGGAGGCAAGTAAAAACGAATAATGTGGGGTCAGTCTCTTATCGAATGTCGTAGGACAGACGTACGGTACGCAGAAATACATACTTGCCCCCAATTTCAAGAGACCCGTTTGGTATAACGATGCCAGGCAGCCTCATAAGACCGGAACTGTGTACATCCCTAAACAAAATCCAGGAGGGGGGTCACTGAATTATCCTCCATATAACCTAGATATGTCCCCGTGTTTTGGGGGTGGGAGACAAACTGTAACGAACCTTGTGTGGGAGAAAAATTTAATTTAATAGTGTTATGAAAGATGTGATCAAAATATTCACTGTAAAGCCCTGGTAAATCTAACTATATTTACATTGCTAAACTGTATTGTTAATTTTTGTAGTTATCGTAACCATAATTGTGCTGCGGTAACGATACTCTCATGCTAAGTTGACTATCTCTCGTATTGTTGTATAGTTGGGATTCCTAAAGAAGTATAGTTACATTTTCTATTGCTGGGAAAATCATACGAGTGGTTGATTTTACCATTTTCTTTCCTGACCTATAAATTTGACAATATATTTCTTGCTGTTCAAATCATACTGTATGGTTGTTGGATGAGCATACGCAGAAAATGACAAAAGTATAGTTAATATTACATTATTTTTTCTGGGACTCTATATGGTTGGAAGCCATATTGTTTGTTCGAATCTAGAGAAATTAGAAAAATGTAGCTAAGGATGAGGATGAATTTGTTATGGCCTCATGTTAGATTATGACCTGAGTATTCTTGTTATGATTACGAAGAATAAATGTATTGTACAATTTTACGTAATTTGAAGTAATTTAGCAATGTGTAGTAATGTTCTGCTTATGTGATTAAACGCTGCTCAAGAGATGGCGCTGTGATAGCTACTATTTCTAAACTCCGGACAACAAGAATAATGATAATTCTGGAATCTGAATTTGTAACCAACGATTACTGCTAATGACTTGTTCGTATGGTATTATTCTTGAATGTAATAAAAGACGTTTCAGTTATAATTTATTTGCTAAGATTTATATCTCCAATGTGTATACTGTCATAGTTATATTAATAGCGAAATCAAACTTCGTCAAAAAATGTTTTGTATTTTCTTGCAGTGTTATGTTGAAATTGGTTCTACTCTGTCCGGAGGCCATTTAGCAATACATATGGTCACAACAGAAATCGTCAATTTGTAACAATATAGTATGGTCAGATATGATTCCCCCTAGTTCATTCAACTATACAGTATTATATAATTAAATATAATCCTCCAAAATATCTTGTTAATTTAACTAGAAACAAGAATTTGACTGTACAATATTGTTAACCGTATTGTAATTATGACAATACAGTTAATCATATGTATTGTCATAATGACAATACTTGTACGGTATTTGCAACTCATAGTATTGATGTTCCAAAATTAACTATGAAAAATCGCGTTATATGGTTACTGTAACCATACTTTTTTTTAGCGTGTTCCAGGAGCAAAGCTCGCGCGGAGATAGCGGAAACTAATTACTTCTTTGTTTTATATCATAGCAGCTTACGAAATGTTTCCTAGGACTTTCAACTTCCGAATGGCGCAGGAAGGGTACTGTAAAACTATTAAACTGTAAAAAGATAATACATTTTTTATTTGTTCAGTATACGTGATTATTCTCCCTATAATTGTCATAGATTTGTATATACAAGAAGTAAAAAAAAAAAAATGTGATAAAAAATCTTGGGCAGTTTAGCAAATCAATTTTAAACATGCATGATGTTGTGTTCACTTGCTGTGTTCTTCTTTATTCACAACTAGGTGATGTTCCCGCACATTGGAGCGGGTTAAACAAAACATGTTATCACTAATGCTTATTCTACTACAACTACTACTATTACAACAACTAATACAACTAAAAAATACTATTACTATTATTAATAGTAGTACTTAGTATTAGTTCTCCATATCTTACGTAATTTTAAGCATAACATTTGTGTTATAACAATTAATTAATTAATCAAAATTTGTATAAAAGTCTTTTAAAATATTTATTAATTTCATAGTTGTTTTAGATTAACCTTTAAAACAATGTATTTCTTTTCATTGTTATCAATAATGGTATCACTGTTATCAATTACAATTTTTTTTATTAGTTGGTCACACGACCACTTCCTGTGATTAAAGCTTGTTTCGTGTGAGGTACGCCAAAATATGTACAACCAAAATCATAAATAATAACTGATGGAAATTTTTCCCCGAGTTTGAAATTTGAAGAATATGACAAGGTTGAATTAATAATGTACGTTACAGCTATCTTGTACGGAACGTTAATTTCAAGTCCGCATCGATTAATGGGTTCATTATTGCCCCCGCTGTGCAAGTTATCGAACCTAGAAAGTGCAGCAATTGTTAATTTTCTGTGAACCTGAGTGTATAAGAGGTAATATTGTTTTACAATGTAGATGTGAATAATATAAAAGTGATCGTTTCAAAGTTTCAATATCAATCTATATTTTCCCCAAACTTTTCTCTTCTGACTTTTTTTTTTCTCTGCGTGTTCCTAAAACAAAAACAACATAGATATCTGGAAAAGACACGTCTTCAGCAAATTCTTTAACGACTCCTATGTATATAAAGTTGAAGGTTCTGGCATTTCAACAGCACCCATTTCATCGCATACTCAGTAACCATAAAATGGAGGTCGATATATATAAGCAGAAAGATGAATGGGAGGACAGATCCTGTCACAAAACTTTTATTGCACAAAATTGTTTGGTAACATTTGCGTGTCTGTTGTAAGAGCGTTTTTCCCTCGCCCATCAATACAGATACATATATATATATATACAATTCTTAAGATTCTATATCCATCATCTGAAATTATAACTCAAAATTAACTTACCGGCACTTAAATGACTCTAATATAAAAATAAATAACCTTGCAAAATCATTCAAAATCTTCTACGATTGTTTAAAGCAATATTTCTTTGCTAATAAAAAGATGGTCACATCTTCCTTTTACAGGAAATTTTATTTTTGCTTGTATTATGTACAATTTTGATTTGTTTCTATATTTTAAATATGATTGTGTTACTATATCAGTAAACAATTTATGTCTATGACGCACCAGAACACCAGGTTATTGCCCCCGCTGTCGCAAATCTTTGATCAACACGAGTGAGACGCCGCGTGTTCGAGTCCTGCCTTTTCTTGGTTTCACTCAGCTATACCACTCTACCGGAACGGTACTTTGAATTAAGATCTGTGTCCTCCTCCGCTGCCCATGATAACGGAGGTTCTTCCCCATTTTGCTCAGCTACAATACCCTACGGGGACGGTGTTTCAGATTCCTACTAGAGTGCTATTCCCGGAAGCCATGTTAATGGATGTTTTCTGTCAGCTACACGATCCTAATGGAATGGTACCTTGATTAAGACTCAAATTCTGCTCTTGTCAGCTATAGTAACGAAAGTTTTCCCTGATTTTCTTCAACTTCACCTTCTACAGAAACGATACATTCAAGTAATACTCAAGTTCTGCTTCCATTAGCCACGGTAACGGAGGTTTTCCTTTGTTTTGTTCAGCTATACCATTCTATCAGAATGGTTAAAGCTCGAGTACAGCTACCAGCAACCTTGGTAACGAAGGTTTTCTCCAGTTTTGCTCAGCTATAACCTCTTTACCGGAAGATTACTTTGAATTAGCGGTAATAACGGAATGCTGCTCTCATCAGTAATAGTAATGGAGATTTTTGCTTAGCTACGCAACTCTGCCGGAACAACACCTTGATTCAAATTCTGCTCCGTCAGCTACAGTAATAGATATTTTCCCTAATTTCACTCAGTTACTAATGAAATGGTATCTACAATAATGCTCGAGTTCTGTTTTCTTTAGTCATTATAACCGGTGGTTTCACTGCTTTCGCTCAGTAACATAATTCTAATGGAAAGGTACCGTGAATTAAGGTTCAAATCGAGCTACCACCAGCCATTGTAACGGAGACCTTACCTGGTTTCGCTCAGCTACGCCTTCACCGGAACGCTACCTTGAGTTATGACTAGGGCGCTGTTCCGTTAGCCATTGTAATGGAGATTTTCCTACATCTTGCTCAGGTACGTCACTCTGCCTGAACAGCACATTGATTTAAGGCCTGCGGTTTGCTACTGTTAACTATATTAACGCAGGTTTTCCTGGTCTAGTGCAACTACAGAACTCTAGTGGAATGGTACTATGATTTAAGGCTCGACTTCTTCTCCCGTCAGCACTGGATTCGTTCAGTTACACAACTCTAATTGCATAGTACCTTGAATTAAGACTCAAGTCGAGCTATCAGCAATCATTATAAGGGAGAACTTCGGCTCATCGTAATAGTATGAGCACAATGCAGTTTAAAATCACAAACATCCATACGTCAGGCGGGATTCGAACTCACAACCTCATAAACAGCGTTTCAGTGCCCTAGCCCACACGGTTAACGAGATTGGTACATGTTACGTGTATTTCAAGCACAAATTGACTCTAGATTCCCACAAAATAAATATTTATGTATGTCACTGGCTAAGTATGAAATGTACTTAAAACTCTGAAAAGAAAATTTTAGAATAACTTTTAATTTGTAAACAAAGAAAGGGGACAATATTAAAAACCTTTCTCTCTGGATTTAATTTCATTGATAGTGATAAGTAATGGAGAAAACTAAAAATACTGACTACATGAATAATTGTTTGCAATGAATTTCTGATAGCATCCATGATATGCTGAAATAATCCACTTGGTGTAGAGTAAACTGAGAAAACATGCCTAGCAGGGGAAGGTGCCTAGTTTGTTGCCATTTTTGTGACTCTCAATGGCAAACAGATTGTGTTAGTTAGAAGCATTTATTATATTCTCTCAGAAACAGAAGCAAACATGGGAAGATGTTTCAATTTAGTGACGAGAGTGAAACATATTCAGATACGCACACAATTTCTTCATAAAAAAATAATTTTATGATATCAGATAAGCATCCAGGGATCTACAAGAATGGAAATATAAGCAGGAAAGTGTATGCAGAGTGTAAACGTGTTGCTATGGTGGTTGCCACTCAAGAATAAAAGCATCTCCATGACGTGAAGGAGGAATGGTGGTATCTTATTACTCCGATAACTGAGATTGAGGCTTAACATGCATTATAGCTAATGCAAAACTTGTCGGAACTCTTCTTTTCTATTTTTTTGTATCATTCCGCGTGTCTACCAGTCTTCTAAAAAAAAAGTAGGTTGTCAGAAGACAGGTTTCAACTCGCAGCAGAACATGTGATAACAGGCGGAATGAGCATCTAATGTTTCAAGCTTGCAAAAAATTTTAAACTTCCCTACAAAACTCTGAGCAGAAGGGTAGGTAAAAGTGCTGCAGAACTCCAGAAAACGCTTTTCAAGTATTTTAAAATATTTCTTTAATGAAATTACAATGAAATGGTTGCAAAGGAAAAAAATTAGGTCAGTTTTTGTTTGCTTTAAAGGTTGTCCAAAAATGCTACAATGCAACAAAAATGTTACAGGTGCTCCAATCATTTTATCTCTATATTTGAGGAAACTGGAATTTTTCGGTTCAACTCAATCAGAATTCCATGTTTTGTATTTGTCCTTTTGTTTCTAAAATCCATGTGTGACAATTGTGGTCATTTTCCTCCTTGTTGGTACCATTTATACCTGACAATTGTCAACTAAGAGACCAGACAGCCAGACACAACACAAATAAAACTGGTACTTTAGAGTGGTGTTAAAAGAAACATGAAAACAGACTGGTTAACACGTGTCAAACAGTAAAAACTGGTTTCTTAAACGTGGAGGAAAAAGTTCTTATCTGTGCACCGAGAAACAATTTTCTTAGAAATGAGATAATAGCATTGTCATTTAATTTAAAATGAGAGCATACCGTTTTGAAAATCTTTTTTCCAAACCAGCATGTTTTCATTTTCAATTAAATGAGAATGCTGATATCTCATTTTTAAAGAAATTATTTCTCAGTACACAGATAAGAATGTGTGTACACTTATAAGAAACGTTTTTACTATGTACTCTAATCATTCAGAACAAAGGTATAAAACGAACAGTATGTGTCTTAAGAATGCCAAAATCTAGTTTCATTCATAGCACTGAGTTACAAGTTGAAGACAAATTAATTTGTACACTTGTATTACTTATAAACTATTTTGTCCTCATCATGTATTTTCCCCACTTTTGTATACAAGGACGGAGAAAGAGAAGAAAACAAGAATTCTTAATGAAACATCAAAAGAAAATAGCAGGTGGGGTGTGCTTGGAAGGTGGTAGGGGGAGAAAACCCGATACAATTTCGAGTTCAAAACCTCAACTGATGTCTTGAAAGACGAAACATAACAAGTATAAGGAATGTAGATTACTGGAAACATGAGGAATGTTAAGACAGAGAAAATTCCTTCATCCTTTCTTACGCTGAATGAAACAACCAACGGAGGATCAGTTCAAGTAGAGTGGAGACAAAGACACAACCAGTAGCGAATAGAAAAAAAGTATATGAAAAGAAAGAGAGAGAGAGTCGAAGAAACTATGTGGACACAGTCCCAGCAAGTGATGCAAGGACACCTCGCCTCAACAAGCTTCAAGAATCTCTACATGTCCATCTCTCCATCCCCTTTCCCTCGACTCTGGCGGCACTTAGAATCTCTGTCCCCCTTCCCGTTGTATAGCACTTCTGAAACCAGTCCTGACAGCAGCCATTATAGTTGTGGACCTAGACACAAATAGAGCTGAGTATTTGCGTTGGTGTGCATGTGTGTATGCGTGTGTGTTGATGTGTGTATGTGTATGCGTGTGTCTGTGTGTGTGAAAGAGAAAGAGATAGACAGAGAAACAGAAAGAGTTGGTTCTGGGAATCATCCAGAATAGGATACTGCTCGGCTGTATTTTCAGGCGATTTACTCAAAGACCTGATCTCGACTCTGAGATTAAACATATAGATTGTACGAAGCGACCTGCAAAGAAGAATAAAAGAAATAAGGTACAGAGTTGTTTGCTTTAAGACATTACCTAGAGAGAGAGAGAGAGAAAGAGAGATACAGGGAGATGACACAATCTTGTATGTATTTGCGTCAAACAAAATACGGATTTAGAAAATATTTTGCTTGAAATTAACTGCAGTATAAGTACAAAGTAAAACCTTTTTGAAAATTGAGAAAAAAGTTCTTATCTCTGCACTGAGAAAGAATTTTCTTAGAAATCAGATATCAGCATTCTCATTTAATGGAAAATGAGAACATGTCAGTTTGGAAATAAGATTACTGATCTCATTCTCAAATTCATATGATCTCATTTCCAAATTCGTATCCTCTCATTTTCAATCAAATGTAAATGTCGATATCTCATTTCTAAGAAAATTGTTTCTTATTGCACAGATAAGAACTTTTTTTCTCAATTTAAAGAAACCATTTCCTACAGTGTACTAAGGTATTGTTTTTTCTTCTTTTTAATATAGGGTTGTAGACTTTATATGGGTACTAGGAAAGCACGCAAATTTGAGTCCTACTGCTGACCATACTTACTAAAGGTTTGCAAGAACTTGATCAGTTTTACCAGGCATAGGACGTTCCTGGACTCGTCTCTACTTGGTCCACGTCTTTGCCTGGGAAGAGTGCACGTTGAGGGATGCTTCTGCCTTAGATACTAATAAACTGGCAGAAATGAAAATTAAATTTGTGCTTCGTTCTATTTAGAATTTCATATTCTGTAGAACTATTTAATTTCCTAAAATCAGCGGCAAATAGAAATGCCAGTGATTTTGCCCAATCACTTCAGACCATCTTGCTCTTTGACAGTCCAAAACTACAGGTTTCAGATAACGAATTGTCGTACTAAACTGAGATTTCTATTACCATTTAATGACTCTTTGCTTACTTATTTCGCTAAAACTTGCAAAGACGTATTTTTTCTCTGTATAATGGGTGATGGATGTCTTTTCTTTTCGCGGTTCCCCTAAAAATTTCGTTCTCTTTTAATGTCACTCTGTCCGACCGTCCGTCTGTAATTCAGGTTAGCGTCAGAAACAAACTGGGAGAAGCAAATTGATTTCAGATTTGGATTAAGTGCTTTACACTTGAAAACTGTTAAACTGGCAGCTTCTTTTCCTTTTGGATAGTTTTCTCCACTTTTAAAGTTCACAATAATTGGACAATACACACTGCAGTACATTGTTATCGAGTATACCTTAAGCTTATACTATAAAATTATTTGTGTTTGTTTTAACTTACATTTGTGTGTCAGACAAATAGCTATGGTCTAAGTCTATCACATGTCTGAGATATGGTGTTTCTCTGCAATAAATTCTCTGGGAGTAAGTAAGTAAGGAAAAGCTAGCAGTTAGGGCATTTGTTAAAATATCATTACAATATTTGTTCGGTGAAACGGAGGATATATTTGGAAAATTCAAGTCATATGAACAGCAGCAGCATTCAAACCTGAGTGCCTGACACAGTGGTAAAACAAAATTCTGACCACGAGATCAGGGAGAACTTAAAATGAAGTAATATTGCAAATGCTATCTGATATTATTTCATTTTAGAGATGTGACTTCAGATAAACCCTCTCCAGAAAATCAATCAAATAAACAAATTAAAATACGGAAATTAAGATTAAACTTAAGATGCGGGTATAGTGGATCCGCAGAGACATAGTCTGGAGTACCGTCTCATAATCGTGAACCTCATAATCGCGAGTCTAAATAATATGGAGTCTCATAATCTTGAACCTAATAATTGGGAGTCTAAACAATACGGAGTCTCATAATCGGGAGTTTCATAATAATGAGTCTCATTATCGTAAGTCTCATAGTGACGAGTCTCATAATCAGGAGTCTCATAATCGGGAATCTCATAATGACAAGTCTCATTCATAATTGAAAGTCTCATACATGGAAGTCTCATAATGATAAGTCTCATAATCGGGAGTCTCATAATCTGGAATTTCACAACCGGTATCTCTTAATGGGAGCCTCATAATCGAAAGAAGCAAGTTTCAAATGCTATAGCTGTTCCTTTTCTGACAGGAATTTCTCCTCAGTTACACTAGTTGAACCAATCGACCTGGTAGTCGTGCGGATTAGGGCGCTAAGCCAGCTACTCAAAAGTTCCGGGTTCGAATCACGGATGTTGTATGGATTTTAGAGACTTAACAGCTAATGGACTCGAGACGGACCGAAGTCATTACTGACTAAAATGGCCGTAAAATATAATAATTTACAATTACCACTTGAATTCTAGAAGGGGGCCTTGGTATACAGCCAAGGCTGCTAATTTACGAGTTCCTATCCCCGTGACAAGTGAAAGTATATAGCTTGACGGAAGGTACCTTCAAGAAACAGTTAAGGTCATAATTATGTAAATTTAACTGGAATTTTTCAAGTAAGATACGTAATAACAAACAAATTGAAACCAGATTGCCTTAAAATCTTATAAACTTGAACAGTCCCGAAGTGCAAGTGAAGAAAATATCGCAAAATCTGATAATAATAGGGTGATTTTCACAAAAGTCCATACAGAACAAAAATACTGCGAAGAAAATTTCCATTATGACCAGACTGAATTATCACCAAATTGACCTGTAAGTCTGGGTGTCACTGATTTCAAAACATAAGTCATTTTACGTCTATCCATCATTCACTAAATAGCTAGACTACTTGGCTTTACATGACGATGTGCTGAAGTACGTAAAGTACAAAATTATCATACAATAAAGACTAAGTGTAGCGTGATGCCCATATTCCTTCACAATAGAAAGTAAGGTGTACAGAAATCCGAAGTCTATTAGGGAATTCTATTAGCTCTTAACATTAAGGAATTACGATTTTCTAAAATTCCGATATTCCGCGATTTCAGTATCACTAAAAATTAGGTATACATTCCCTATTCCTGGATTTAGATTTCAGATTTTTAATATTCAGGAACTCCAAGCATCGCTGATGGAGATTCTGCCATCTTTGAACTTTCTTCACAATCTAAGGACAGTTGCACGAGATCTTTACCGTTTACATGCTTCAGCGCTTTGTAAGTTTCTGCGTTTGTATGCTTCAGGAGAAAACAAAAAATTCATAGTTCCTTATTGCTCTTCTTACGTCGCTTCCTTTCGTTGTATACTAAATGTAAAAATACTCACATTTTATAGCCCAGGGATCAGATGTAAGAAAGTACACTCTTTCCAACTTTGCAAGTTAGTAAGTTAAAAAATAATTATACTCAAAATAGAGCCATAATTCGATACAGATTTAAATTGAACATTCGTTGTACTGAGTATGGCACGTATTTTAGTCCTGTGTTGTCAGATTGTTATAACGTTGTGCTTACAAAAAAAATATCGGCCATTTTCTATGATATGAGTGTATCGATAATGAGAAAATAGTCCCAATCTTTTTTGATCACTCCTCGTATTTTAAGGGTTCAAACTTTAATTCAGTTAGTGGAAAAAAGATGTCAGGCCAACACTAGACAGTAATATATTTATTTTGAATGACCAGCAGACAATTCTTCTTTTGAAGAAAACGTACATGCACGTTAGTTCATAAAAGTTGACCAAGATTTATACGAAATTGTGTATTTTTAGATAACTTCACATAGAATACGCATAGCGACAAGTAAGTAACTTCTTGATACGTGGATTTGATCATCTGTGCACCAATCATAGTTAGCATTCGATCCTTATTATCTGTTTCGGAAGGTTAGTTCAGTTCCAATGCTCTGCGGCATTTTTGTAGCGAATGAACATTTGTAAAATTATTCATACTTCGTACTAATACTATTATGCTACTTGGCTTACCGTTTTACGTCATCACTTTACTGCAAACAGTTCAATACGTTTGACTTAAATCGGTCTTAAAACCTGAAACGCATCGTTTAGTTTTCAACAGGGATCAAACCCTAGTAGAACCTATTTTACACGACTTTATTTAACTTGACAATTCTGTAATTTTGTTAGTTCAAATCTTGTAACTCAGTTTTAACCCACTTTCTCCAATCGACTTGAAACTTGTTGGCGTACGTAGTACCGACGACATTACTTTACCAACGACATTTCTGACGACATTATTTTTTTTGGAAAACTCATCCTCATTCACTTAATGATTTTATATAAATTCCCTCTTTTGTCAGTCTGGTTCGATCAATTTTTTTTATCTCAATTTCAACCTACTTCCACTACTTTAGTCGTCTTTAAAATTTCCATTCCTACGTAGTTTTGACAACATTACAGAATTTTTGAAAACGTACTGCTTATTCCCACTCTAGAAGTAAACAAAAATTTCATCCTCTTCAATTTTAAACCTCCTGAACTACCTCAATCAATGCGTAGATCTGTTGACGTAACAAGACTTTGGAAAACTAAAACTCATTCTCCACTCAAGTATATGTCTTTGCTTGCAGGGTGCAACACAAACACTAGAAAGTAGAGGACTTGAACTTGAGTGGAGGATGGATAAGACTATAAATCAAATCAAATCAGAACTAAAAAAGTCAGTGACTTTCAATAAAATCATGGGGTAACTATGAATAAATAAATAAATAAATTAAAGGAATAATTTATTTCAATTTTATGCACTATAATGCACGAGTCTGATCTCTTTAGATTCAGCAACCAATATGACAGATGAATTGTTAGCAAACAATTGCTCTAATGCTCTGCGCAATATTATCCCAATGTTGTCTTTATTTATTACACCCAAAACACTTCTCAATCATGTGTTCTAACTCTGTAATTATCCTATTTACAACTGCTTTACAATTGAAAGCAATTAAACTTTTAATTAATTAATTAATTTATAGGTGCCACACGATTTTATTTGAAGTCACTTTTAATTTTCTTTTATTTCTCAGTGCACTATAAAATCGTTTCTCTTAAAAACTTTTAAACATATATTTTATTTTAAAACATGTTTAACTACTTAATCTACTTTATAAGTGCATATATTTCCTAACTTTACCTAACTTACCTGTTTGCTGATAACAAACTACAAATAGAATTAAAAATCTCGCGACTGCTTTTGAGAAATATCAGTTTACACAATGTAAAAATAAAATTGAATTTACTTTAAGGCAGCTATATAAAATGGATTACACGGGATATCACAGTCGGTAGAGCGTTGGCTTTATTTTCGGAAGGTTCTGGGAGGAATTGGCCATACTGACTAAGGTAGTTTTTCCTGAGTT
>JAGDQP010031134.1:0-13213 GCA_022664845.1 Lepisma saccharinum | reverse complement strand
GACCTCCGCCTTAACCTCACGATGGAATTTTAGAATCGACCTCACGATGGAACTTCAACGTCGAGATCCTTTAGCATAAACCTCGCGATGGAACTTCAACCTCAACCGCACTCAGGTGTTGAACCTCACACTAGACTTATTTGACGTGCATCTAAATATTCGTTTGCAAGCAACACAGTAGACAAATCTTTGTTCTTTTTAACATTTTTTATCTACTATAACTTTGAATGTACTCCAACATGGATTTTCCTCATTTTCCCCCCAATATCCACTATCTTAAAGATGGCTTTATCTGCGGTTCATCCATACTGTTCCTGTTTCAAATTAGCCTAGTTCACGTATTATTTTTTAATTTATTTATAGCTTTTAAGCATTTTATGCTCACACCAGAATAGGGTGAGGGAGAGGCTGTTGGCTATGGATTAGTTTTCCAGACACCATATCGGCATTTGTGTGGTGTGACCGAATATATTCTGGAAACCTTAGTCAGGGTAAACGGCCACTGGGATCGTTCCCATGATCTTCTGATTGCTGAGCCAACGCTTTATCAACTGAGTCACGCCGCTCAGTTTCACGTCTTTATATTTCCATGTATGTTACATTCACCTGCATCAATCCACCAGTTTCCAACATTGACAAATTGCCTCGTTAATGATATTTTATATTTACGGACAATGGTTATAGATTAATTCTGATTCGTAGTTTATCCTTCCATTTTCGCGAAAATAAGTGCTATCTTCTATTCTTTTTAAATACATTTGTGTAATTATTTGTTTTACTAAGTGCCAATTAACATATTTATATCCTTTACACTGTATTAACCGTTCACGCAACTACGGCTTAATTTCACAACATTGCTTATGATAGCCCTCGGCGAGCACTATTTCGGTGTACGGAGTAGGAAGATAGCGGCAAAGGTCTTACTTAAGTTATCATCTCGATATTTGTATTCTGAAACTGACGACAACCCTAGAAGACCTAAGTGAGGAAGGTATTAACAACTCGTTGATATATCCGCTCGTTGATGCATGGCCAATAAAATATGTTGGAAATATTAACAGCGGGTGACGTTCTTAAAATTATTTAGCAATACTGAACTGCAATTCAGAGAGTATCTCTATGACCTGTCCTAGTACCTAAATGTCAAGATTGGTTTAGATACGCCAGCAATATTGGAACAATTTTAAGTATTAATTTTTCGAAATTGGTTGAAAATACTGACAATTTTGTCACCTGGAGAACCTGTATGACCTGCCCCAGTAACTAAATGCCAAGTTTGGTGCAGATATGTGCAGTGTATAGAAGCAAATTGGAATAAATTTTTCAAAATTGGTTAAGAACATTGACTACTTCAGCGCCTGTGATGTCCGCAGTACCTCTGTGAATTGTTCCACTATCTACATGCCAAGTTTGTTGCGAAAAAGGCCAACAATATCGAAGCAATTTTAAATATTACATTTTAGCAATTTGTTTGAAACACTGAAACCTGCGGCGCCCGGAGTACCTTCACGGCCTGTCCCAGTACCTAGCGCACATGTATGCAGAATTTACTGTTTATCAATGGACTAGCTTATTTGCCCGCCCGTTGGTGTGGGGTGAATAAAATATGTTGGTAAGTGTCATTGGGACTGTCACCAATACCCAATACCCGGGCTGCACCCCTAACTTGAGTAGTTTTGAGGGGCTGCGCTCCCATGGTGCAGGTCTGCCCCTATACACCCGGGGCTGCGCCCCTTAGGGAAGTTTGGCCCCTTGTATTGTAACTAACTCGTGATGGTACAGTTTCACACCAAATCTAGTTTCTCTAGTTTCAGTCATTTGAAAAATGCAATTTTGGGCGTCAGTTTTGGTTTAAGATGGCGACGTTTTTACGTTTTTTTTTATATTTTGGTGACTTACTCGTGGTAGTACAACTTTAGACTAAATTTCATTCCTCTACCTCGATCATTTTGGGAAATGGTTTCTGGGCGGCCATTTTGAATTCAAGATGGTAACGTTTTCAAAATTTTGTAATATTTTCTTAATTTACTCTTGAATTTTGCCCATTTAATTTACTCATTTTTGCCAAATTTCGTATCTCTAGCTCGAAGGGTGTGGAAAATTGTTTTTAGGCGGCCATTTTGAATTCAAGATGACGACTGTTTCAAAATATTTGTATATCTTCTTAATAGAGATTCGTTGATGATACTTTCGATATCTCGATGGTACCAATAACTGCAAAGGTTAGAAATAAATATTTTGAGTATCTAGAAATTCTGGTAGCGACCCATCTCTATTTGTTGGGATGTAAATTTCTAGAAATGTAGAATAAGAAATTCATCAGAAATATTTAGTACTGAGCGAAAGCATTCGTCCACACACAAAAAGAATCGAGACAAAAAAGTATCCGATTTCAACCCCTCATCCTATTCTATAGTTGCTTTTTTCGCACTTGAATTGCGTTATGTTAAAGAAAAATTAGAAGGATAAACAAAATCCAAACAGTGATTTTCTTTCTCTTAATATAAAATACTGCGACAAAAAGATTCTTGAGTATTCAAAAGAAAATACATTGAAGGAAGTTGCTTGCTTTCATTTGTTGGGGGGAATCCGACTGCAAATTAAAGATAAATTAGTGAAAAATGTTATTGTTCTTTAGTTTTTCAATGTCTGGCATGGTCTCTGTTGCAAGCTCCCTATCTCAAGTTTCAGGGGCAGAAGTGGAATTCTTTCTTCATTGTCAATTTCCCTGTCTCTTTGCTTATGGATGACTATCCAGCCACACACACACATACACAAATATATATAAAAAAAGAGGGGAAAGAAGGGATACAATGCTGATTTTATGAGGTTTTAAATTACAAAACAACCATGCACGCGCGCGCGAGAGAGAGAAAGAGCAATTTGCCTGGGTGTGCCTACAGTTTATCCCTCATATACCGACTGGCTCTAATGAGTACACTCCTCAAAAGAAAAGCAGTCTGAAGTGACAGGCAAAGCGTAAGAAAAGTTGGCTTGATTCCGATATAGCGGGATTGCTCATATTCCTTAACAAGAAACTTAAACTTCCAGCCACTGAAAAATAATTTTAGGTGTTTTCGTTGGTTTTCTCATATTCTGATATACCCTATTAAGTGAAAGAAGTTATAACTTTCACAGTTTCAAATTTTAAAAAGACGACTTTCACTATTCTGTAAAACAAGGTGGTAAAGAATGGCATATTAAGATCAAACTACACAAAATTATTGTAAGTATTTAAGATAGAGGAAGATAATACAGTAGAACAGTTAAACGATAGCAAATATATTTATATATTACTTTTGATTACACTTGCATTGTCTCGAATAGCAAAGGATATCCCAGGGATATCCAATTTAGATCCACAATATGCATGCAATGTCCCAGAATATTTGGTATCAAAAATGGATATTCCTTTGATATTCTTTTTAGAATATTAAATGAATTTGCTGCGTTGGCGTTTCAGGAATATTCGGAGGACATCTTCAAAGAATAATTGTTCTCGAAATATTGGAAGAATATACTTGGAATATCCCCAGGACATCCAGCTTATTTCGAACATTCAGATGTTCGTAGAATATTCTACGCATATACGAAAACTATCGTAGAATATTCCTTGGAATATTCGTAGCATATTCCTAGAATATACATGTACTATGTGGGGTAGAACAACGTTGAAGAAAATACCAAGTACCAATGGTAAAACAAAAATACCGGTATCGAATATCGAGAAATTCTGATACCGGGTTGGTGCAGGTCTAGGTGTGCAGGACTCTAGTTGAAGCACAACGGGTGCACGACGAAGATATCTGGATGTCATATTCGCTGTAATTACTTAATTTTTAACTCCCTCTGTTTTAATATTGAAATGCTGAATATACGATCTGTTTTATCAATAAAGCTATTATTTGATCACTAAGCACGTTCGTGTGTCTAATATTTTAGTTGTAATTGATTTTTGAATAATGCCACATTTCGGAAAACCTGATACTTTGTATTTTAATTTTGGTGTCATTGTAAAGCAAATATGCTTATACAAATATCAAAATTTGTTGACACATTTGATTTTACATCTATTCTTATGACAACTTCACCATCAGCGAAAACATTTTTACCCCAATTTGCTTTTAAAATATGTTTCGTTTTTAGAGAACAGTTCATCTTTTCATCTGCGTCGAACTCTCTGAGAGTACCTACATTAAAAAGCGAGGAGAGCTTTTGTACGAGTCCAAGATCTGCTTTTTATAACAACTTTGGCAACCATTTTGGTCGATTTTGGTATCGCACTTTATGAGAAAGCGGTATTTATTTCGATACTATATAATTAACTCATGGCTCATGCATTAATTTTCATGAAAATTTTCTAATGGTTTATGATGTATTTCGTTTATACATCGTTACGAAACGTATTGATGAAACTGCCAATATATTGCATACAATAGGAGGTCACTAAAATAACAAGAACGTATGATTATCGATGTAATACTAGAGGGCAGAGAAAATATATATGAAATTTCTTTTCAAGTTTTGAATTTCTCTTAAACACATTGTAACTTACAGTTTATAAGTGACTAGTGTAATAAAGTGCCAGTAAGAAACTTAATTTAGTTGGAACATGATGTTCATTAATTACTTATTGTAAAAATTTACTTGCAGTTCTTGTTCAAGCTTAATTTATAAAATTACTGCAATCTGAGCTTTAATGTTCTTAGTCAATGATTATATATTATTCACTGAGTATAGTTTTTTTTTTCTAAGATTGTTTGTGTTTTCGACCATGCATTTTAAACCGATTTATAATACAGATATATACATGTAGTTAGCGCTACGTAAATTAAAATTATGCGTAATTGCACAACAATATTATGACAATGCTGAACATTTTTATAAATAAATTCTGTTTATGTAGACGGTAAAGCTAAGAATTATCAATATGAGTAACAAATTTAATTTGCTTAATATTAAGAGAGGGAATTAAGGTAAAAATTAAGATTGTATTTTACGTATCACAGCGGTGTAGCCAGACAAATTGTCGCGGGGTCCTGATATTTGCTTAGGGGTGCCCCTCTACAAATACGAAAGAGTATCACTTCGTGTTTATCCAAAATACTTCAAATTTTATTCAACCAATGTTTAGTGCATCTTGACTGCTCGACCCACTTCAATATATATCCTTTAATTTTAAGTTCTCTGCATGAAAAACATAGAACGTAATAGCACTGGTCAAAATGGCATTCAAATGTGATTGACGAAATAGAAACAATTCCAGTTTTCAAGGCGCTTTTTCTCCCAAAAGAGATTGAATATTCAAGTTGATTTCTTGTACACTATTACATATAAAAGTATATTGAATGTTTACAGAATATGAAGGCTTATACTCTTCCTTAATACTTTATGAATTTCTGAAAATACGAAAAATTCCCATTTTATGCACATTGAAGCCCCAACATCTGTGGTGCAACAAAATATAAACATTTACTTTTTCCACAAGTTATACATTTATGTCAAGAAATACTTCGGTAGGAATTTGAACTTTGATATTTGAGTCTGAAGAGAGTAAAAAATTTGCAAATTATTGAATAATGCTAGTGAACGCTTTGATAGGAACATTGAAAATCCTTCTCTAATGACAGACCATATAAAAATCTAATTTTTCCACAATTTATACACATTTGTCAGAAGCAACTATGGTAGAAATTTCAACTTTATTATTAAAGTTTGAAGCAAGTTACAGATGTGCAAATTGGGGATGAATAGTGCTCTACGTGCTTAAGTACGTACTTAAAAGAATGGTGTTTATTACCATCAGAATTATGATTTAGTACTGCAATGATAACTGAACTGCTTAAGTATTAATAGATGCAGACCACTGTATAAACGCTTCTCACACACCTAGAAAGGTGGCAACGTTTTGCCAAAGGCATGGTTCCATAATGGAATGAAAAAGAATGAGTGGAAATGCGGAGCAGCCATGTTACCAACTGAAGACTGGATATAAAACAAGCTCTCTTATAAGGGTATTTTAGGATCTGCTTTACGTATTCACATCTTTCTTGGGCACTCTGGTTTTAATATAACATTTACCAAAGCACGCACGAGCATTATTCAACCCCAGTTTGCAAAGTTGCAACTCTTTTCAAACTCAAATATCAAAGTTGAAATTTCTACTTTAGCTTTTCCTGACGTAAGTGCCTAGCGTCTAAAACTATGGACTTATATCTAGTCTCACACAAGAGATAACAATCTCCAGTTTTCACACCATAACACGCACAAAGCATTTTTCACCCCTAATTTGCACCAAATGTGTAACTACATACCTTCAAATTCAAATATAAAAGTTCACATTTTCATCATAGTTTCTATTAACATAAATACAGTATATAACGTGTGAAAAAGAAATAGAGTGCATAGAATACGAATTTTTCGATTTTCAAAAATTCGTAATTAATTAAGGAAGCATATATACATACCTTGATACGTTAATAGTGCACAAAAATGAATTTTGATATTCAATCTTTTTCGGGCGAAAAAGCGCATTGAGAACCGGAATTGTTTCTATTTCAGCAATCACATTTGAATACCATTTTGATAAGTTTGATTACGTTCTAGGCTTTTCATGCAGGGTACCAAAATTATCAAGCGGATTGTAAAGGAAAGAATGGTATTTTGTTTGAATAAACGAGTCCACATATACTATATTTTCCGTAAATATCTGATAACACAAACCTTGGTATGCACCTTAATATAAAAATGGCTGCCATTAGTTAATAGATCAATATTAAAATAAAATAATATTCGTTTTGAACCATTCTTGTATAAGGGATATATAAATCACAGCCGTATTCAATCCACTAGTGGATGAGGCCTCTCCCCGAAGGGAGGAGTTGGTCTACTGCTCCCACGCTGACCAGACGGGTTGGGAGAGGAGAGCATATATATATATATATTTAAATGAGTAAGCAGTCAAGCTGGAAGATTTTACATGGACTGACCTACAAGTGTCGTGTACCTAAACTTAATATACCTACTGTATTATCCCAATTTTCATTTGGGGGCCACACACAATTGTGACACATATTCTTTAATACTTTTATATGTCTAATATTGCATAGCACATATATTTGACTTAACGAATAACGTTTGTAGAATGTGTAGGTTTTAAGCTGTTTAGTGTTAAAGTTTATTTATTTACTCAATGAACTGTTCACTTGGTTTTTAGCACATCAGTAGATAACATTTTTGGACTAGGTCACTTGTATATTTTTTGAAGACTTTGGAGATTGATATCTAAGCACTGAAGTTTTAAGGCTGATTTTTTTAAGACTGATTTTAGAAGAATGGT
Organism: Lepisma saccharinum; assembly: GCA_022664845.1. Lineage (NCBI taxonomy): Eukaryota > Metazoa > Arthropoda > Insecta > Zygentoma > Lepismatidae > Lepisma > Lepisma saccharinum. Next base: position 5,874 of record JAGDQP010031134.1, on the reverse strand, counting down.
TTCTAAGAACTGATGACCTCAAGACTGATGTTAGAAGACTAATGTTGGTTGTTATTTTGCCTGTAGTTTATATATGTTGTTGTTGTCCTTGATCTTGCTGGATATTTATTGTTAATGCTTACTTAGGTTCTAAGAAGTTTATAACTTAGCATGTTATCTTGCCGCTGGTTGGTTGTGTGCTTTTTTCTATTGTGAAACTACTGGTGTAGCTGGGTGTTTAGTAGATGACTGTGACTTAGCTGCTGATTTACTTATTTTCTTTTCTTGTTATCTTGTTGATGTTTGCTCTTTTACTTTTTGTTTGGTGTTGTTATATTTGTTCACGTATTTATCTTATCTTACGAATATACTATATTAGATATAAGGATCTAACGAAATTCGTGTCGCATGTATGGTGTGGAATATATAGTAGTACGATATTTGTTGCTGGGTGTCATTTATATAACACCCCAATGTTTGTTTGAGTAAAGATTGTGTGTGACTGCTCTGATTTAAAATAAGGTAGTACTTAGTAAAAAGTGGCAACTCTGTAGCTACTTACAAAATGTAAGTAGTACTAATAGTGTTATTGGTACGATGGGAGTATGAATTGTGGTTTCAGTAATACTACAATCGGGGGAGTTTAGAAACCTGGACGCTTGGGATGTTTAGTACACTGAGAACTACACATTTTTCAGCCTGAAGAACTAGAATAAACTCTTCAGCAAACTAAGTAGTTCGTTTATGCTAAGCCTTTTGAGAATTACACTATTATGTAGCAGACTAACAATAAACATCGTCTATTGAACTAAATTTTGCAGTCTTAGCGGATGAAACAGTTTTATTGACTAATTATATTTAAAGAGATCTCGTTACTCAGAAGACCAATTAGTTTCGTCAGGAAAGGAATTTATTTTTCGAAATCGATTATTTTTTACTTGCATTCATGGGAAGTATTGAAAATTATTTAATTTATTCAATCAGATGTAAGTAAGGAAAGGTTATTTGGTGATAATTCTTACGAGACCTGTCACCGAAAAGTCCGTTCCCTTTCGAAGCTACCACGAGGTCTGTGTATGACACGCCATATATATTAAAGTCATGTCTTGCTTGCTCTATGTAACAAAGATCAGTCATTGGCAGAAATCTAAAGTGAACTTTGTGTTGTAATTTACGGGTGCGTTAATGTTAAGTGAAACCCATCTAAAGTGCTTTAATTATTTTCTGTATGCCATTCTGTGCAAAAGGACCTGTAATATTTTTTCAAGGGAAGTAAATTTGAAAACTCCATCAGTGTTTTAGCACAGACCTTATGGCGTTTCAGTCAATTTTAAGCCCATGAGTCTCATCTAAAACTGAAAAACTGATGAATTTTCTTCAGGACTTTCGGAAGCCAACGTCGCTTATTCAGACAGGCATGTTGATGTCTGGACGTGTACGAAATGTAGATTTTGCTATTCACACGATGTCAAAGCAAGACAGGTGAAAGCTGAATTCCAAGCAACTTTTCCATGTAACCATTTCATGAAAATTATCAGGTACAGGACATTGACGAGGACATAACCACACCCCAAATTGAAGTTTGTAGGAGAATCCCTTGTCCAGAGAGGGCAGATATATATGAATCGTTAATAGTAGCTATAGTGTGTCCTACCACTGTTTTGGCCATAGATATCTAACCTGTCTTCTTCAGCCGGGTTTTTGGAAGCTTATTGGATGAGATTGATTTGATGAGTGTGAACCGTGATCCGTGTCTACCAAAAGGAACTAACCTTCGTTTGGAATGTCATCATACAGGCACTCATTTATTGCTACAATTTATATGAGAACAAAAGAGAATAAATTTACTCGATAGCACTAACTTTTTTCGAACAAGGTAATCGAGTATTTTTAACTGTACATTCCTTTTTTCGTTATGAAAGGAATTGTTGTAATGAACGATATTACCTTCAAAACGACGTTTTGAACGCAGATAAGTTCATTTATTAATGTTGCTGCAACCAAATAGCTACTAATCTAGTCCTACAATGTTAGACATAAAACTGAGGAAATATGGTTACTAAATTTTACTTAATTTTCAATTGGAGAGCCATCTTGCAGTTGATTATAAATGCTTACTTAGAAAAAAATCGAGATAACTGCTACCTGAAATTCTATCAACTTGATTCTGGTTATAGTCCTTAATAGATAAGGCTTTGGTTTCAGATATTTTAAAGAACCTCCAGAAATTAGATCTACCATTATTTTCACTCTCATAGTTAGAAATACAAACAAAGAGAACCTACAACACATATAAATACAAAAGATTTTATGCAAAATGAAGTGGAACATAGTGAAAATTTTGATCTCCCATTCTCTAAACCCCAATCGGGCACAATTTAACAACGGAACAAGAAATACATCCACTAGATGCATTTACTTGTTCCCAGAGCAGCTCAACAGAAGCAGTTCTTATTGAAATAACAATCGTCGCTCAATATTGAACGAGACTTTTGTTACTGAGTTGGAAATGAAAAGAAGCATCAGTGATTTTGCCAGACCCTTTGTGTGTGTATGGGGGGTGGGGCTGCCACCCCGATATTCTCAAGTGCATCCCCAACTCTAATGATTTTACGGTAAATAATCGATGGAAACCGTGCAAAACTTCACTTGCACTCTTCCAATTTTGAATTTATCCCCCCCCCCCCCAAACCGTAAAACCTGTCGGAATCCCTGGTATAAACTTTAAACTACGTCACCTTTTCAAAGTATTCCTCCTGCTGAGCGTTTATGCACCATTGCTATCAATTGTGCCAGTGTAGTGGCGAAACATTAGGGCCTGTAAGATAAGATAAGATAAAATGAATTTTATGGGCGGTAACAGCACTATGACTTACGCCCTTCCCGATTAGGGCCTAATGTTTTGGAGGTGCCTCCTGAATGGCCTTCTCAGTGAACATGTATTAAATTAATGTTCCTTCCGCTATCAGGCTTTATACAAACATTAGATTTTTAACGGAATCGAACACTCACCCGCAGGGCCAAGTGGGCAATCGCTAGGGGCCCACAACCAAAAGGGTCGGCAGGGAGGGTAAGGGGGGCCCTTTCCCCTCCCTGGATTTAAGATTTTATACCAAATACTATTCTATTTTCATTGTATTTGATATATGTTTTTATGCTTTTCACTACATGTATTCCATAAGAAGCTATTTGGAATTCTCCCATTACATTTCCTCAACCATAATTATTTCAATGTATGTAATCACAATTACGCCAATTTATACCCATCCATCAAATCAACAATATGAAAACATCGAAAGTAAAACACAAACGTTATTGTTGTACTATTGTGTAAGTTTTATTTCTTGTGAACATACTATGCTTTATGAAGTTGAAGCAGTTCCTTTAGAAAGTCAATACAAAAAGAAGTCACTCTCTCTCGCGCGCGCGCTTTTACACACACACACACCTACACATACATACATACACACACACACACACACACACACACACACACACACACACACACGCATTTCGATACAAAGTTTAAAACGTACGAGTAAGCCAATAGTAATAAATTCTTTAAAAATAATTTTAATTTTTAATTTTTAAAAATACCGAACAAAACAAGAAAAACACTGAATTTTTTAAAAGCTACTTGAATATTAACATTAATGAAATTAACTTTTTCATTTTGAAGCTAATTCTTTTAGGCAAGATATTTGAAGGTCACTAACTTAAGCCGGCATAGCCCAAGATTTCAAATTTCTTATCAATAGCAAATATTTTCGAATTATGGATTACTTCATTTGATAGGTATTCTTAAGAATTATCTAACACATTTTCTAAAGTGCCATTGTTGATTGTGATTTACCCATTATTGCGATTTTACTATTGTGTGGATTGAAGGAAAAATTACTACATTTTGAACAGTCGCCATCTTCGATTTAAAATAGCAGCCAAAGGTAAAATTTCAAAGAATACACAGCCTAAATGGCTGAAGCAAGGAAAACGAAATTTGGTATGAATGTAGGCTAAGAAAATGTTACATTCTGAAAAAATCGCCATCTTGGATTCAATATGGCCGCCCAAAAATATTTTCCACTCGTTCGAGCTAGAGAAATGAAATTTGGTATGAGAGTGTACCATTACGAGTAGGTCACGACAATACGATAGAACGTTAAAGAAGTCGCCATCTTTAATCCAAAATGGCTGCCCAAATCCCATTTTTCAAACCACTGAATCTACAGAAACGAAATTTGGTATGAAGGTACCATCACGAGTGGCCTACAATAAATATGGTAAACATTCCATATGGGGGAGCAGCCCATTGGGGGATATTGAGCAGATCTGCACCAAGGGGGCGCAGTCCCCGGAGAGTCTGATTACGTTACAACCTCCCAAAATTCCCAAAATTGAGGGCGCAGCTAAGCGAGGCGAGTGATTTATAAATATATACATATAAAAATTCCAGCCATATTCGATCCACTACTGGATGAGGCCTCTCCCCGGAGGTAGGAGATTGGTCTACTGCTTCCACGCTGACCAGACGGGTTAGGAGAGAAGAGCCTAAGCTCTCACTGTGATCGCCACTATCATTTTTCATAGCAGCTCCCCAGTTGCATCACGATGCTGGGTGGGCACTGATCCAGACCCACAGGCTTTGGAAAAAATCTCTGGCAGCGCCGGGAATCGAACTCGGGATCCCTCAATCCGTAGCCAGCAACGCTAATCACCACACCAGCGAGTTTACTCGGATTCAATATATTATTAAAATTTCAAGATTGAAAGATGCCATGGAAGTGAAAGCCAATTAAAGATCTATTGCATTTTTACAGGTTCTATTTCAAACAAACCCGCACTTGAAGTATACATATACAAAGAATTTTACAATCAGAATGGTTTACTTGAAATTGTCTAGGAAACAGAGTGAATCACGTGCTGTTGCCTGGCAGATTTTACCAGAACTTCGTAACTCATTCCATGGAGGTGACAGCAGCACGTGGGGAGAAAACTCAGAGAATTTTAGTATGATAAATTATTCTTTCAATATTTTTTTCTTAAGTAATTAAGAATTTTTAAAATTACTTTTTGTTAATGAAAAAATACTTATGTGGTTTTAATAATTATTGCAAATCTGTCACTTGTTTAAACCGTAGTTTAGAGGCATTCTATGGAAGTGTAGTAATTTTAGTCATATATATATGGGTTTTAGAAAGGTTGGGAAAGAGATTTACAGCCAAGCCAGCCTCTTTCTGAAATCATCGCTGCTTCCATTTATCCCGTATTGCAAGTTGGTTGTATTACAAATAGTTGAAATTCTTTATGGTCTGCCTTACATTCTACGAGGAAACGCTTCCGTGTTGCAGTGAATGACATATTGACAATTCTGCAGTTTTGGGAATGGAAAGTACCTCTAGGAAATGTTTTGTGACGTCATGTGGAAGGAAAGTAAGGAGGGCATGAACTGTTGAAGGGAGCTGGCAAGAACATTCTGTTCCTCGTTTCGATTCTTCGAACATCTTCAGATATACCCTCTCCATATCATCATTGGTAATCTTGAAACTTAAGTGCTGTTCTGGCTATAGAGGATCTTAGTGTTGGCCATGCCTTGGTTTTGAAGCTGTACTACGAAGTCTCCTCGCACCTAAGAGACTGAAGTTCGATCCTGAACTCTGATTCTTCGCTCGTTGACTTGGCTCCCGGAACATCGCTTGTGTGGTAAGTGGAATGAAAAAAGCACTTATTATCATTATAACGTATCATTATCAAAGATTTATTTTCTTTCTTATTTAAGTAAGGTTTTTGCTTTAAACTAGCGAGTTTTTTTCCAATGAGCTATAATCCCTTAAAACTTTATGTCTCTATTTTAGAGGACCACTAAAGTCATATACATATGACTTTATATATATGTAT
>JAGDQP010031133.1:0-22133 GCA_022664845.1 Lepisma saccharinum | reverse complement strand
TTCGAAATTACTTGACCACTATTTCTGGCTTGATACATTTCTACTGGCACGTTTCCACATATAAAATATTTCAACAATTAACCATTAGGATTTCCCTTCAATGTCGAACTTTTTCAGATATAATTATATAAATAATTAATGATGAATGTTTAGTTAAGTACAGAATTAAGTTCTTTTACGTTAATGTGTCATTATATCATTAGCAAAGATCCATTAGAGCAGAAAATAACTTAGCAATAACTCTCTCGAGGTGAAAATATGAAGGCAATGCTCCAGGGCATTGGCCTAATTACAACTCCAACATTTGCCTGAGAAAAACTAAAGAATACAAACGAAAACTCAATCAGAATTATAAGAGCAGAAGAAGGTCGTGGACCTGATTTAGTTCCTATTATCTTTTCAATAGAATCAAAGCTGCCTATGTGGCCATGAGGACTGATGTCATACATTCCTACTTGGATATGTTCCTATAAGTGAAACAATTGAACAATTACACTTATCAATTTTCTTCAATATCCAATTTACTAATGCAACAATACTATCAAACAATGACGGTGGTTTAACTTATAATAAATTACTTAGTGATATATTTTTTTTAATTTATGTAGAAAGAGGGAAGACTACTGGAAAAGGTAACTATATTTTGACATTAAAATATCAATTTTATGTTGAGAATATTAAATATACTTATGCTTAAAATTAAGTATGCTTAAGATTAGCTATACTCACGATTTCAAATTAAAAACTTTCTGTTGTCAAAATAAATCTAATATACGAAAAAAGGAAAATTAATGCAAAACTCGTTTATCATAGTACACGTGTTAATTTGTAAGGAAATTAATACTTCGACAGTAGATGAGGCAAGCTGATTTATAATCTATGGAACATGGAGAGAATTGCAGGTAATTTCTTCACAAACCAGACATTTTCAGAATTTACGTTAAATCAAATTATTGGCCTTGTTGCTTTCATTGGATGATTTTCTTGTTGATCTCTGTCATATTCCATTTGTAAGTGTATCTCTGCTGATAATTTGGTCACTGTCCTAGTTTAAAAAAAAACAATCAACGTTATTTTTGTTATGTTTTCTTGGAGAGGTATTTTCTGGGTGGCTGTGGGGCGTTCTGGATCTCATTTTCAAAATTTTGATGTATTTTTCACATTTATTACTTTTTTTGGTTATTATTTTAATAAATATATTATTATTTATTTACATCAACTTGGACCACATAATTCCCTCTTAGGTTGCCTACTGAACTATTTTCTTGATATGTCCCTACAACAAGTCTTTTCGTTCTTTGGCCCAAGTTTCCTATAGGACACCAATTGGTATCTGAAAATATTAAATGTTGCCAATAAATATCTCGTAAACGATATCCTCGCATTGTAGGATACTCATTAACCTCAAATTCTATTTGGCGCCATTAGTGTGTGTAGCTCCGAGTTCGAACTTCGTTGGAGTGTATACAAGAAAGTTGTTCGGAGCCCAATAATGTGAAAGATCATAAGCTTCTTAGATTTCGACATATATCCATTTTCTTTGTTATCTCGCAGTACCACCAGGACTACTGCCGTGGATATTCCTTATAACCTGGACTAATATATTTCTTCTCCTCACATTAACAACACAAGTAAAATGCAGCACGGTAGTTGAAAAATCTATATATTTTAAAGACTACCTGATATAACCGCCCATTGGTGCGGGGTGAATATATTGACAACTCTAACAGCGTTTTATAAATTGGTTGACGACACATATCCAGTCCACCGAGAACCTGCACGATCTGTCCCAGTATCTAAATGCTAAGTTTGTGCGGATAGGTTCAACGATATTGAAACAACTTGAAATATTGCTTGATTAAAAGAGATTGGCAACAGTGACAACTGTTTCCTCTGTGGCTCTCGGAGTGCTTCCTCTGTGCACTGATGAGTATTTATAGCAAATTTGGTTTAGTAATGTTAGGAAAGTCAAAACATTAGTTACATTGTTATAATAAGGCACTGGCAACGTGGGTGCTAAGTTTGAAGACCCCATCAGACGTTGTTTATGTTGAATAGTGTTTGAGAGGTATAGAATATGGTGCCAAGTCTAAATTTAAAAATAAGTCAGCAACATTAACAACTGAAGAGCTTACAAGGATCGTTGTTTGTTAAAGAATCCGAATGTTGATTATTCATTGAGTGAATGAATAAGTGATTTTTGGAAGCACTGACAAATTTGCTTCTTGGTGGAGCGTTCAGCCTCACAGTCTTTCCTAATGGTACCGGAGAGTATTCATGCAAGATTTAGTGAAGATATGGTGAACGGTGTAGAAACATTCGCAAATTTGTATGTTTTTAAATTTGGCAACACAGACAAAAGGGAGTAAATTTCGTAAAATGCTATCTCAGAGGAACACAACATGATGTAGAAAGATTGCATGCAAGATTGCACAACCCTACTTGCATTAATTATTAAGTTCAGTTTATTAGTTACTGTGTGTGTTATTCAGTGATGGGTTGGTAACACAGACAAATTAGTTCTTGGCACTGTGTACAACCGTATGGTCATTCCAAAAAGGCCAGGAAGAGAATTCACGGTAAATTTAGTGTAGAATTGATGAACGGACTAGACACATTTCCAAAAACTTTATTTAAAAAAAAAAAAAAAATGTTGGTTACACTAACAAACTATAAGTTGTTTAAAAAGTAGTTTCTTAACGGAATTCTACGTGATGGAAAAAGCCCACATACAAAATTTCACTGCCTATCCTTACTGATTGCAGAGTTATGTTCATTAATCAGTGAGTAAATGAAGTAGTGATTTGTTGGTAACACTGACGACTTTACTTCTTGGCGGAGTAAAGACCTAAACCTTGGCGGAGTAAATGTTCAACCCCATAGTCGTTTCCTACTTGTGCTGAAAAGTGCTCTAACAAAATATGGTGTAGATAATGAACGGTGTAGGAAAAAAAATACAAAAAAATGTATTTCTAAAATGTTGGCAACACTGACTAACATGGGCGAATGTTGTGATATTCGTTCTTATTGTTAGTAGAAATTCCTATGTCATGGAAAGACTATATGCAAAATTTGACAGCTCTATCTTCTTCATTACTTACTGAGTTTTGTTGATTAATCAGTGAGTAAACGAGTGAGTGAGTCGCTGACAACACTGACAATTTGTGTTCTTGGCTGAGCGTTGAAGCAAACAGCAGTTTTCTAATGGTGCCGACGAGTATTCATCCAAAATTTGGTCCAGATATGATGCAAGGTGTAGAAGCATTTGCAAAAAAAAATGCATTATTAAAATGATGGCAACACTGAGGAATAGGGGCGAATTTCCTAAAACCCATTCTCAGTGGAATTCTACATGATGGAAAAAAGGAGTATGCAAACTTTCATAGCCATGTTCACATTAGTTACTGAGTTCTGTTGATTATACGATGAGTGTGATTTGTTGTCAACACTGACGATTTGGGATTTTGATCAGGTGTTCAACCCCGCAGTCGTTTTCTAATAATACCGAAGATTATTCAGTACAAAAATTCAGTGATAAACGGTGTAGAATTATTAGAAAGAATTTTTTAAAAGTTGGCACGAATTTCGCAAAATCTCCTCGCAGTGCAACTCTACATGGTAGTAAAAACCGCGTGTAAAATTTCAGAGTTCTGTCCACATTAGTGCCGTTGATTATATATGTCACTCTTCTGCAAGGAATACACGTTTCAATGAGATTTTGGATAGAGAATGATTGCACTACATAGCTAGTCATCCTCCCTATGGATTCAGTTTAATTCGATCTTAACAAAATACATAAAATTAAATGCGAAAACATGTTCTATATTTTCCATCTTTCGAGAAAAATTAATGTTGATGTCGATGATTCCATGAAGTGCGTGCTTCATATTTTATGCACGTGGTTCATATGTGCATAAATGTTCATGAGGTTCGAAATTGAAATTGAGTGGGGGGAAAAAAATATTTTCATTTTGCTGTTATCATTTTCTCACCAGACTTTTACCGTCAGTGTAAAATATGCCAAAGTGTTTAAGGAGGTTCAGAAGATTTAAAGCTTACAAAATTTTATTTTTAAGAATGTATTTTGAATAATTGCATCTATGTTTAACGTTTCAAGAAACTGCATATGTTTACATTATTTAAAAAAAAAATGTTAATGTTCTCTGACGTCATAAAGTTACAAGACATTTTTTTTTAAAAAAGACACATGATTACTGAGAAATAGAACGTTTAAAACTGCGGATTATAATATTATAATGTACAGCATTGCACACACGAAGATTTCTTGTGTACACTTCTACTCTCTTATGCGAGGTATTAGTTTTCATTTTATGTTGTTTTTCGAAACCTCTGATTTGTGTATGATCTACAAACCAACCAAAGTGAATAGGATATATTGCAAGAAAATACTAACACCTTGTTCGTTTTGCTTTACTACCATGAACGAAATCGAACATATCAGAGCGCGCTTGTGGTAAAACTAATATGTGAAGTGTTTCAGAATTATTAATACGTATGTAAGTAATCTCTGCTCTACATAGATTTCCATGAGTGATTGATCGGCTTATTGGATGTTGATGAATACTTGTTCAGAAATTAACTGATCAAAAATTAGAACCCATGAAAGTAGCTTATTCCACTGGAGTAATACATGTAAAAACACATGAATAAACGCAAGCTTGGAAGATGACTCTGAGGTATGAAAGAATTATATCTAAACACTAGTATGACTGCTAAGAAAAATGTTTTAACGTCAGTTCCTTTCATTTAAGAAACGTTATTTGTCAGTAGGAAAGCTATTTATTCTATTGTTTCTTTTAAAATGTATATTTTTTCTAATATTACAAGAGAGAAAATGTAGATGATTAATTGATGAAAGTCATAAATTTGGGAGATAGAAATGAAGAATAAGCTAATATAAACAGCCAGAGAACTGTAACTTTCAAATGTGTAGTGAGAAGAACGCAACAAACTAACGTATAAAGCTCCATTATAAAGTAATTATAAAAACGTAAATATCTATACTGACACTATCTAATTTCTTTGGAGGATAATGGACAACCTACAACACGTTGAATTACTGAATTATGGCAATGTTTCAGACGAACATTGCCAAGCTAAACGTTAGAAGAGTGCGATGAGTAATATCCCATGTAAATGGGAGGAGGGGTAAATAACCTTTAAGCAACCAAAATTACACTTAACTAAACTACAACAAAAATGCAGGCAGTTGGTACATGCTGTGTGCTGAAAGTATAATATTACTACTTCACGTTGAATAGTGGATGAAGAAAAAAAGTATAAATAAAATAGTACAAATATATCATTCACACATTTGTTATAAATTATACTGGCTCTGTCTTTCTTTATCTTTATTTTACAGAACAAAATTTCTTAATCTAAATATCCTTTGCTTAACATTTTTTCCAAATTAGCAAATAATCTGATGATAGAATGACGTTGGCCAAAAGGTTGACAGGAAGTACAAACACCATTTGTTTGTAACTCATATCTTAATCGAATGGATTTTCTTCCGAAAACATCCTATTTCTAACATTCGGTTAATGATGAGCTAGACGTATTATGTTCTTGTTGAAATCTTTCCTGTTCCAATGCTAAGCGGTACAATTCTCCACTCATGCCATAGCACTTCTCTGTCAACGCTGTGTGCTCGTCTGCCCGCTAGTGATGCCCTGACAATGAAACAATCTGCAACTAATTTATGTTGAGATGACTATGTATGAAATTTATAAATAATTATATAAATGATATTCTTATATGTAGAAGAACACTGTTAGATGAAAATATGTCGCTTCGTCTGGTACTTTGGCGGGTAACATGAGCTATAAACCTACGTATTTCACATAAAATAATCCAGAAACAGTTTCAACTACTTGCAGGGAATGCCACACTATATGTGAGAGCATACTCCTAAATCTGTAAATGTTTTGCGTGACCTTGTGAAAGATCCAGTAATGGAACATGTATTACGTGTCTGAAGGGTTTATTTAAAATACGAAAAAAAAACCTAACTCTTATAACGATGACATGGAAAAATTGCAGATTGTAACTTAATTAAATAAGATGATTTCTCTAGAAGTAAGTCAGGAACTCGCCTATTAGTTGGGTATTATTGTCTCCAAGGATTGTCTCTTTAAAAATTGCCAAATGAAACCGAAGTAAAACATACTTGAATCATCATAACCATAAAGTAAATACCAAGGGCTCGCAGGGTCACAAGACTGGACTTCTAGCTCATAAGAGCTACTTTCGTCCTTTGAATTAAAAATTATATTTATCTGTATATCATTATTTGAAATACAGATGGAACTGAATTAAGCACCAGAACACAGGCCCCACACCAAACAAATATCCAGAAAACCAGCCCGGGCAAAGTGAAAGTATCTATTTTTAATGTGAAATGTCCATGTTCATCTGAATATTTCAAAGTATAGGTCTTTCATTAGAATCTGCCCAGAACTTCAAGACTGGTAATAGGTTAAATGTTTAGGTTTAGGTTAGCCCGCAGGGAGGAAGGGATGATGTGTGTTTTATTGTGAGTGTGCAACCTTCACTTTGTAACTCAGACTTTCATTTGCTTAAGAAAGCCGCATTCGTGGTAGTGCAGGGTCTACGTAAAAGGAAGCTGCACTTTATGATGAAAAGGTACCACTTTGCACAGTGGGTCGTGATACTATTAGAACTGGTTTGAGTCGCAGCACCCTTATTTTCAGCCCTTAGGATTCAAAATGGCGGTCAATTCATAACTGAGGTTTAGTAAACTAAAGTTGTTGCACGTTTTGCCCATTTTAAATTGTGACATACACATACAACACAATTCTCATCCATTTCGTTGCTAGTTTTCACCACCATACATTTTACGGAGTTACATTTACTGAGTTATAACCTTATGGAGGTGTTTTATAGGGGAATGTGGGGTAAACCGGGGTAAGGAAAAATAGAGTAAAACGGTATTGGAAATTCACATGCGTTTTTTTCTAATTATTACTCAATAATTTACAGCCTGTTTGTTTACATTGTTAAACAACGAGATATGGAACTGCAAGTAGTTTAATGTTCTTGTATTTTGTCTTTCGATTATCAATAATTATGACAATGATTTGAATTGTGTCGTTTAAGAGTAAATCTATTGCTATTACAACAGGGTAGTATTGGTATCTTAGTAATGGTACAACATACTGGACAATATGAGCCAGGGGCATAATAACGTTAACTGCAATCCTATTCCCCATTATGTCCCATGCATGGGGCATAACAGAGAAAAATGCCATTTTTGGAATAAGTTAAAGAAAACTGTTCCAGAATAGTTTTTGCTAGCATTTGCTGGTAGAATATTGTAACTGAATGTTCAACGTGTCTACCACAAAAAAGGATTGCTACAATTGAGCTATTGGTTAACAATCTATACAAGCAAATATCGTACGTTTCCCGTTTTACCCCACGTTCCCCTACAATTAAATCAACGGATTTTAAATTTAATATTATGTACGTATTTAGTGAATTGAAATCTAAGTACAGAGTGTTTCAATTTAAACGAAAAATCTTACTCAATAAACATTCTTATTTAATATAAGAAAATTTAGAATTCTAATAAAAATTTGTAGAAGGAATTTAACATTTTATTTACTAAAAGAATAAGATAAAAGTGTTGAATTTAATATTCTAATATTAGAGGTTATATACGTAATCATCTGCATAATTTGCATTTCGAACATGTTAAACATTTATTGTGTTGAGTTAAGTGACACAAATGATTTGTGCACTCATCGAAAACAACACTTGTTAATTTACCTGTAGCTAATCATTTTCATTGTAGTCGGTAGAGCTGTGGTTGGAACACCCACCTTTACATAATCGACACTGAAGTGTGCACGGGACACTGACCTCACGGCATGAACATCGTGGTGTATTGCATCCTGTTTTGCACCCACATACTTTCAGAAATACTAGCTCTTATAATTCCTTTATAATTCCATCCCCATGAAGATGGACACTCCTGATTAGCTTCTGAGTTGCAGGCATTACCCCATTTTTGATCTGCCTGATACGCTGCTCTCAAAATATGTTGATGTAAAGCTGCATTAGAAGGTGGTAGGGTCACAAGTAGTTTGTTCCTGTTAGCAAATAGACCTTTTCTTGTTTCATTAAGACAATGAATGTCATGCCCTTATGGAGAGCTTTGTGCAACTAGGAAACAATTTTTTAAAACGCAGCTCTAATTTAGTATGTATGTGTAACCGATTCATAGCTGAAGATGAATGTGTGAAATATTATGAAGACTCATAAATACGCAAATTATCGGTATTGGCCGCTAAAATTAGCACAATACACAGGTCGCGAAGAACTCTTCATTTTAATCAATTCTAAACAAATCCTGGCGAGACGCTTAGCGAATGTACTCTGTTAGAGCAGCAAAGCATTTTCTGAAAACATGAAGGAAGAAGATGTGCATTCAATAGCCTATACTATTTCACCATTGGAATGTTACTACTGCGATAAGGTCCACCTATCTCCGCGTATAAAGAAGCGCGTTCCTTGAGAGAGAGGGAGAGTTCGATATTAGATAACCAGCGATCCTCAGTGTAGAATTAATCCTTGTGCTAGACCTCAGATATAGATATGTTGGTATAATTTCAGGGGATCAAATGAAACTTTTCCCAATCATTGTATGAGTCACTGGTACACGAAATATTATGGACATCCGGGAGTGATAGCTTTCAAATATGACAGCGATTAAATATAGTGGATATAGATGATACCTCAAAGCAAAATAACTTGTGTTGAAACTACCTCCCAAGATTAAGTGTATCGTATGGTTAAATTTCGAAGAACTCGTGTCAAATTACACCACGAATGACAGCTCCCTCTCACTAATGCGGATCGTGCATAGAGTAGCTAGAAAGGATGGTGCAGAAATAGGAAGGAACATAGTCAGAAGCATCCGCACCAACTCCCTTAATGCACGCAGTATTCAATCCATTTACGTTTTTTTCTTGGATTCGCACTTATTAAGACAAGAGAGTAAATAAAAAAAAGCACACTCCACCTTCGATTTCAGATCTCATGCTTATGTGCCAATTAATGCTCCATATGTTTATGTGCGCATAAAATTTTCATTACGGAGAAATCCGGTCATCGAAACTGATGATCACCATTATCTCCCTCCGCCACATTGACACATTTGCATTCTGGTAGTTCTAAATCAAATCCACCATCTAGAAAGTCCACTCCTATAGTTCAAGGTTTCAAAAGAGTTTTTGTACATAAATAATCGTGAAGTTGATTTAAGTAACTTGTTTATCTACAAAGCTATCGTTTTCTCTTTAAAAGACTAAGTTCAAATAAAAGATGCAGCGCCCTCTGTTGGCAATGGTACGTAAGACAATGAAAATATTAGGCTTAAATACTAAGCAAGAGAAAAACTACTATTTAGTTTCTAAAGGTACAACAAACGGAACACACTATTCGAAAGCTTATAAAATTTTCTATCACGGTTTTTCGGGACATCTTGTAATAGAACAAAAATAGTTGTCAAGATTTTAAAAAAATGGATCAGATTTTTTACCCCGCACTTAGATTGAATATAAAGGACACACTAAGATACTTATATAAAAATGAATGAGAAGAAAACATATTTTGTAGTTTTATATCTATAAGATGACTCCAAAATTGTTCTCGTACACCTTATCAATGGGGAGAAATGACTGAAATTTAAAAGGCAAGGGGAATTTCTCTCTTTACACCTCCCCCCCTTCATTATGGGAAGCTGTGCATCTGAATTGTCCATAACATATATTCTGTCACTTCACATGTTATGGTAACTGAAAATAATAGTGGCATTTAGTGCCTCGACTTGGTACGTACTCAAACTCATTATTTTCGGTTCTGGTTTAAGGACTATTGAACACATGCACTTTGGCGGGATAGATTGTAGAAGGATGAACCTAGATCCTCCAATAAAGAAAACTTACAGTTGGCGAAGGGTTGCCAGTGCAGCATACATGAACACAAACGTGTAAAATTATTCATTCTCCTGTCTAGGAAAATGATTAATTAAGAATGTAGAAATAAAAAAAAATGATATGTTACTTCGCTATTTCTTATTTACATAAATTAATTATTAAAAACAGTAAAGTTTCGACATTTTATGAAGGGCTGAAAGTAAAAATTCAACAGAAAAGTATATGAAAATTATTGTCCCATCTAGCGAGATTTTCTACAAATATAGCAACTTACAGAAACGATACTAAGTGTTCAAATTTGATTTATAATATTAATTATAATATAATGCCCAATAACTTTACTACTGCTTGCTTGTTGCCATATCTGAGTTGGTAAAGCGTAAATTTACATTCGGAAGATCGTGGTTTCTCGCTCAGCAAGCACTCACCATGACATTTTTTTTTTTTTAGTTTTCTTCTGTCACACTAGGTAAATACTACTCACAATATTGTCAGGGACGATATCTTTATATTCTTCACTTCGTAGTTGTTGTTTTAGTAACCTACGTAAAATGGTATCTGATCAGTATTTGAATTTATCTGTGGCCTTCAGACTTCCATGGCTCATACGAGATAGGGTAGGAGAAAGGATGGAAAAAGTACGGCATAAATTAAATTACTTAAGTTACAATCGTGGTATTCGCCTAGTAAAACCGAGGATAATTCATGGTCGGGCGTGGGGTTAAAACTAGCATACAAAGTTATTGCCGATCTAATGTCCTTCTCGGACCACCAGGACTGGGTATTGCTTAAATAAATATGTTCAAACACTAATACCAGTATATAAAAATATACCTGAGACAAACGCACAATGCAAATTTATTGCTTGTGCAAATTTTATGTACGCAGCGACTGACATGTATGTTTTATTAGTCTCCCATTTTTGTATTACTCCTGGACAGCTCAGTTGCTTCAAAGCAAGGAATTAAGAGCAGACTTTTATACCTCGGTTCTACCTCGGCACGTGAATAGAATGACATATCTGGTTCCAAGATTATAACTAGAGCACTCTAGGATTTTTTTCCCTTTTGATTCAGAGCAAAGATAACACTTTCAGATAATTTAATAACAAATATATTTAACTTATATTTAGAAGCTAATGAAAGCTGGCTTGATCTCGTCGTGGAATGGAGGTAGAAAGGCGGTTTCAAGATTAGACGTGGCCCAGGAAAGTACTTGCAACACTCTCCAAATAATCAAAATTAAAGCAATAATTATGACTCGGAGACCGTGGGCAGAACCCGAACCTGCGTCTTATAACTTAACAATAGTGAATGTCCCATCTTTTTGATTGGATGTTGGGTACACGAAGATTTTCAACCCTGGATTGCACACAATGGTAACAAAACTGACAGAACAGGTTGGACACTTCTCCTTGATAATCACTCGATTTGACGTCACAATGTGCCTACGTCTAATCGACTTTCAATCCCGTGTAACTTGACTATACATGTCCTGTGCTCATTAGAGGCTCACGACAAAGTCAAGATTGTACTGAATCTCCGGACCTTGTGACTAGACATAACACATTTGAGACATGGATGACATCCATCTTAGAGTGTGCAAGTGACCGCTGCAATTAGAAGTACAAGAAAATACATTTGATTTACACCAATTAAATTCAAGGAATCACGACAGTGCATACCCTCTCATATACTAGAGTTCGACTTAGAAATTTAAACATAATACAATCACAAATCAAGTCCGAAACTATCGGAGATTTCGAATCTTAACCGGAGAGGGTCTTCTACGAGATGAAGACTGGACCATGTCCTGGCTGTTTCTGCCTAAATTTGCCACCCACTCGTATATAAAAATTGCAAAAACCCATGAATAGAAAGTTCCACTACGCATAGGGGAGCAAAGGGAAACTAATGGGACTCATCTTTTTACCTCCGAAGCCGGAACAAACCATCCCGGTAAACGTCCATTCAAGTTGCTGCTGGCTGGCCTAACTGGAACTATAGAGGGAACAGGAACCAACAAAGACGAAATTCAAAGTACGGTTACCAGGGTAAAATTCCATCGATACCCTGGTTCCTCGAACGGAATTGTGATTGTAAACTGTTTCTTCCAGACGCCAAATCATTACCATTCGAATAGCCATTTTCCAATATAAATATACAAATCCTAAAATACTATCTGGATTCCTACTTAGATTTCTGTAATTGAAATAAATTCCATAAAGACATTTCCAATTACATATTAAATCCACCAATGAAGCATCACTAAACAATATTTTACACATGCTTCAACATTTCATAATCACTCAATATCATTACCTCATAATTAATATAGAAACAGAGTAATAGAAAGTATCGTAGAATAATAGAGGAAGATGGGGAATTATGTCGACCTTAGAAGGGGGTGAGAGAAGTAAATTAAATACATATAAATTATTATCATACACTTGACATATCATTGAATTAACATATTGATAGGCAAATCTTAGTTTATTTACAAAAAGGAAAAACTGAGTGGTGTCAAATCTTATGAAGAAGCATAACGGTTTCCATTAATATTAATCATATATATGGAAGCTAGTCTTAGATTTCAACAGAGAGCAAACATTAATTTAAAAGTATAAATATTGCCCCAGAAAACTTTTATCTCAGTGCATTACTTTGTTTTGTTCTTTGTCAATTGTTTTAAATCAACTCCTAAAGGGAGGCTGAAAAGGTCTGGTATCAGGAAATGTATAGAAATATATATAAAAAATAATTAAGAAAACAAACAAATAAAAATTATCAAATTACGCAATTTTTGTATTAATTCTTTATGACATATATTATTAAAACTTTAAATCGAGCACTCCAGGCATACATTACCTATTTGGGTGCCTTCAAAAATTCCACATTCTTCCCAGAAGCACATTTGCGTTTCCAATATGAATACTGTAATTTTTATATTAATACGAATTGATCTAAAACTTAATGGAGAAACTTTAAGTGAACCGTACGCTTTAATGTAGCTTCTGATCCAAAGAAAGCTCAGCGAACGATTGGAGAAGGCAAAAAGTGGCACATTTTATGCAACGAAAGCAAATAAACATGCTTAAAAGAACATCAGATTATTTGAATAATTTTACCACAGCCAGTGTCATCTGTTGACAAACACTTGAACTGTTTAATTTTGCACCGAGTAGCAATTATATTATATGCCATTTTATTGAATTATTTTAAGAGAGAAATTCACAACATTAAGCAAGATCTTCATATTTTTTTATCCGAAATTGCACTAATACTTTGATTTTGTTTTGGCGAGAACGCTAACTGCGTTGTAAATACGAAATTCCAGTTCGATATTTGGTGTGGATACAAGTAGGATAACACCTATTTACAAACTAGGCAATGGCTAGACATCATCTTTATCCTATGGATTGCAACAGCAAACCTCCATTATTTAACTGGATATACCTGTAGACCCACATTTATTGAGTTGTTAAATACTTAAGTTGAAGACAAGACTTAACGTATTGTTATATATAAATACCTTTCTGTTAGATATGTACTAATATTCGAAGTACATAATCTAACTTGTACACCCTTGAGGAATACGGTTGCTTTTTTATTGTATTCATAATTATTTATTTTAAAATGTTTGTGGAATTTTTCGACTACAGTGCATTACAATGTACCTCTTTGATATCTTTTGTTTTTAAAATTAAGACATCAGTCGCTAGGCGTTTCGTGTAGAGTAACTGTATTTTAGATTACCGAAATAATAATTCTTTATCTCATGCAGAGATTTCATCGACTAAATGAATTACCAAGAGCCAGAGGCGTCATTTGGGGGAGAAGGGGGCAATTAGCCCCTCCCTGAGTTTGAGAATGTAAACACACTAAAATGTAAAAAAAAAACTTATTTCAAAAGATAATTAAACCGAAATAAAAGCCCATTAAAAAGTAAAAGGGAAAATACTATTTTATATATTTTTTCAATTTTGATTTTCTGTTGGTGGTCGGAACTAAGTTTATAACTAAAATAACTATTGTGTACAAATAACTATTATGCACTTCGCTCAGCTGCAGTCATTGAATGGACAAAAGCAGGTTCATTGATGAGTTGTCTTATTTGGAGACCATCAAACATTCCAGCTCTAAGTTTTTCTGTACTTCGTTCAGACACTTTTCGTCCTATGTACACAAAACATAGTCCATTCTGATCAAGAGTCTTCACAAACTATCTTTATATTCAATGGCAACGAGATTATTTTGTACCGTTCAACTAACGGTCCACGAATAACATTTTCCCCCCTAACAACCACGTTTTCTCTCTCATTGCTGTCGTTTGGCGTTGCTGTCTCAGAGGCACAAGAAGCAAGGAAAATTTTCTAGACACTTTGAAGTCAAAGAAGGAAGTTAAACACACACACATTACCCATTGATGTTCATTATCATTTATCTTCTCCGCTATGGCATCATACTCTTCTTTCATGTTTGTATACTAAGCAATTGGTACTAAGCCATATTGTTACCATTGTGGAAAAGGACACACTTCAAACTCCGTTTAGAACTGTCAACAAACAAGTGTAAATCACTTGGAAGATAATTCGGGAAGACCCATGTTTATCAGAAGTCCTCTAAGATCGTAACAAAATACAAGATTGTCTTTCTGAGAGAAGAAAGGTAGCAAACATTTTTCCTTGTGCCGCCAAATGTAATAGTTTGTTCCGCGAACGAGTACATTTTTATCATTCAACGCAATAGCAAGTAATTTAGAAGCTTCTACTGAAAGACCGAGATCTCGGACGAGATCATTTAACTCGTTTTGATTAAAAACGTTGTGGAATTGATAACGTTCCCGCATATAGTCTAGTCAATTTAGGCCATTTTTGGGGTGAACCTCGACATTCAAATAAAAGAATAAAAGACAGCTACTCACCCAGCTCAATTCTGTCTTACCGCAAGAATGAATGCGTCCTATAATATAGTAGATTTTTTACGATGTTTAGTAGTACAACTACTTACTGTACAGGTAGTGGGAAAGAGACTCTGCAGTGGTATGGAGGATCTCGTTTTGGTCTAACTTGTGAGCAACCTCACTTTCTCGAATTCAGAATCGAGTGTCTTTCGAAACCCACGTTCACAGAAGGTCCTATCGTTTGAAACAATGGCGTGCTTGATTAGGACAAATCTCAACTCAGTAAAGGCCTCAGCTAAAGTTGCCTAAAGGCATTAAAAACAAATTCAAATTCAACTCAGTAAACGTTCTCAATTATACTACACGTGAATTCACGTGTGCTTTTGACGATTGTGTTTATTCTATTTTAAATGATTTCCCAGAGACATGTACGAGAAAAGCCCGTTAAAAGCTCCACCAAATAATTGTCTCTGGAAGAAGCAATTGGAAGTGCATTGTGGGTACTCGGGGAAGGGAGCTGATCGCCTTAAATAAAACCCCGGGCAAGAACTTTATTAAGTCCGTAAATTGAGACCAAAGTTCTTATCACAATGCATGGAGATTGCAGGCGGTCAGGGCTTATCCTAATACCTAAAATTAACTATCATTAAATCTAAAAAAAAAAAAAGTCAAATTTTGTAATTTTTCGTTTCTTGTGTTTGAAATCTATTAAGAAGTAGTGTTTCCATTTGGTTCCCAACTTTCTCATTTTTATGGGTCTAGATTTCGCTGAATACCCTGCGCAAAAATGTTACCATAAATGGTGAAGGTCATATGAGGTCATATTTATATGCAACTTTTCAGGAGAGCTAAAAAAAAAAGTTTATCTTTTCAACATGCGATTTTCCGCCGTTTCGGAAACGAATTAGGGTATATTGTTCTTCGCAGCACCGTTAAGCAACTATTTCTGAAGGGTAACTTGGTGTGATTGAAGTGCAAAGTGACGTAAGAAAGCGAAATTTGATCACGGTAACATTAAATGGATAAACCTCTCGGAAGGAATAGTAGTGATGATACCTTCATATATTTCCGGCACTACAATTTTCGTAATCGTCCTGAAGCACGGGAATAAGGAATTGTAGCGGATATTTTCGTCTAAACCACATTCAGGTCAATACGCTTACGTCACCTTACAGGAAATAATCTGTTTTGTTGGTGTTCTAGTCCACAATCCAAACGGGAGTGAATGAATTATAAGTGAGGCACAATCTACTATGAAAGAAGATAAATGAAAAGAAAATAAGTTACTGTGTTTAGCAACAGTAAGTGTCTTTGCATATCAAAAGTAACAATTTGTGACTGAGAAACAAATTGCCAAAATATTATCAGTTCTAAATTTTAATTATTGGTTATAAACAAGAGAGTGCTAAGTATATTCATCAATAATTGTTTCACAATATAGCTTATTTATTTCAATTCCGATATTTTAATTTATGTATAGATTACAAATGCTATTTTCTACCTGTGTGAAAACCGTACGATAATTAGATTAAATAAATTATGGACTTAAAACAGACGAGGTCCTAGTACTAACGGTTGATAAGCAGGTACGTGAAGTTGTCCCAACCGCATCAAGCTTTAACGACCATCCCATCTTATGTTTTGTGCACGCTGTGCTTAGTCCTCAAAACGAAAATAATATGGTTGGGCCAACCACAACAATATATCGGCATAAAGACTACTCGAAGATTTAGCGCATACCCCGTGCAAATTTGTGCCCACTATACCATATTTTGTACATTATGGGTATAGTCCACAAATTAAACATAATGTGTTTGGGTCAACTTTGCGCTGGTCTAACCATAACAAGTTACCGGAATAAAACTCTCACCCAAGATTTAGTGCTTTGGGCAACTTTCTAAATTCTGTTGTACGCCGGATTTACCGTAGAAATCGGAAAGTATGTTATATATCCAGCATATACTACAAAACAAGAACTGGAATATGAAGAAGAAAAATACAATGCTGTAATAGTTTATTGGACATTAATTTAAAATATAGCTCTCTACTTAAGCAAAATTTCCTATCTTTGGTCGGAGATGTTCTGGTAGAATATTCTGGAATACCTTATTTAGTACTTAAATTAGTAAATGTACATTACTTTCTTTTCTATTTCTTCTATTAGAATTATCATCTGATTTTATGTAAAACAATGTAGGAATAACTTCAATTGCTTGATATTCCCAAACATATATTATATATAGGATCATTCCACGCCAATTTAGGCAGACATGTGGCTCATGATTTCAGATTTTCATAAATTTGATACATTGATTCTTGGTAGAGTTCTTAGTATAAATTCCAAGTTACAGGTTTTTTGGTCACCTATATCCAGAAATACAGCGCTTCAAAGTTACCATGATTTGTCCTTAAATGTAGTCGTGACCGACAGCTTACGGAGACACCCATTTTAAATTATTTTTTAAAAGCCGTATTTCAACAATTCTGTGGCACCGTGCATGAATCCCATTACCCTCACTAAAGCTGTTCTGAGAAATAATTTTTATTGTATGAATGCTCATCAGAATAGCAATGCGTGTTTTGTTTTTTTCTCTCTGTTTCTCGATCATTGTTGTTGCTTACACAAGTATCACGATTCCAGGGATGACGTAAGATATGTTTATGCTAACGTTCGTGCCCTTATCTAATTTTTGCTTTTAATTTAGATGGTTAAGTAAAAAGGATAATGAGATTAATGAGAAAGTTGATTAAAATAATGAATTAAAAAGAAGGAAATAATTATTATGAATTAATGAACTAATGAACGAAAAGAAAGAAAATAATTATTATGCATTAATGAGTTATGAGCATGTAAAGATTTTGATGATGAATTGTCAAAAAACAATGATTAAACTGAGAAACTATGAATTATAATGAATGGATAAAAGAATAGAATGAATTAACTAAAAACTGATAACTGAACTTATTTTCAAAAATGAATTTCAATGCGATATTAATAATATATTCATAAAACAAAGCATGATGAAATGTTAAGATTACACTCATTAAAGAATTATAATGAAATAATGATTTTAAAGAGAAAAAATAATAATTAATTATTAATATGATGATGTTGATACAAATAAAAATTAAAAAAGAAAAATACCAGGTACACATTTTTTTGTTATTGTTATTAAATGTTTATATTTAATCGAATTATAGAAAAGATTCATATCTACGATATTCGTGTTTATTTTATTTTGCTGTTCGACAGGTATATTTTGTAATGGGTCCATTAACGTTATTAGAATGAGCTTATGAACATGATCATGGTCATGATTATTTTTATAATATTGATGATGAATGTTAATAAAAACAGCTTGTAAATGTATTAAAGACATTCATTAATATTTTTGTTTATAATGTTTTAGAATTTTACTTAATAGATGGCTGCACATATTTGTACTTATGCTAAATCGTAATGCTCACTTGCGTTTAAAGAGTTGGTTGTTCTTTATTAACACTAAATGAACTATTATTACAGTTATGCGCCTTACAATGTTCAAAAGAACCATTTAATGAATTTAACGAGAAATTAAGTAAGAAATAGAATTATCGCAGGTACTTATATGTAACTTTGTGAAGAGTTCTAAGTGAACGTCTCGCTCAGCCGAACTAAACATGGTAGCAAGTTAACTCTTTGGTTTACAATTTTTGTTCTATGTAAAGATTGTAAATTATTATATATACAATTATGGCATACGTGTTAGATAGGTTTATTATAAATTACTCAAGGCTGGATATTTTCATATGAGGTGGGGAGATGTAAACTGAGGGCTTGGTTGTATAAATCCCACTGGTTCTACAAGGGAAATATTTTTGTCCCAATGTTATTCTAGCTAACAAAAGGAAACACAAGGTCAAATAGTAAACACAATGTTTATTTTTAGATCATTTACAATTCAAGAATAATGAAAAAGTCATCATCGTCCATTTATAAGTGGTAAGGTGTAAAACATTGTTTACCGAGTAGTACTTGACACGCGATGCAAACAGTTTTGGTCCTCTTCTCAACCTTGTGTGCATCCGGCACACCGTCTCTTTGCAGCTCCTTCCATCGGTAAGTGATCACCCACATTCAATATTAGCTTTGCTAGTTTTGACGGTCTTCCTGTGTGCTTCGTTTGCGCTTTACATGACTGTTTGCTTTTCCAATAGAAATCATGGCTTCAGCAAATAGTACAAGAAAGTGCAGTAGCTTTACTTGCTTTCGTTTGAGTTCATTGGACAGTATTCAAGCATTCATAACAGACACAATCAGTAGCTTATAGAAAACTTTCTTACACCATTTTCTGGAACGTCTGTCAAAGTCGTATACACCAACTCTCTGGTCAGAGATATCCACACTTCCCATGTATTTGTTACAGAAAAAAGTGCACTTGGACAATCTAGTTCCAATTTGCTTCCATCTTTCTGTTGGCGGAGAGCCTTCTCTGTTGAATTATCGTGGCAATTGCTCAGCACAGTAACTTCTTTACTGTCTTATCATTTCATTGCTATTGTTCCTTATTTGTTAGCAAGAAATTCAGATTTACCTCTTGTCAACTTCCCTTGGAACTTGGGCAAAGTATATTTCAAGCAAGCGATGACTTCGTCAATGTAATAAGTTTCCAGTGAACCAACAGGATGCTGACGGTCGTTGAAATACAATTATGAAAACAGTAAATGAAATCTGTTTCGTGCAATTGCCTTATTTTCCATAGTTTTCTTTTTGCTAATAGTCAGATACACGAGCCATCCTGTTGTAGCTTATAACAAGCATGCATCCAATAAATAACATTACCTTTTCTGGGTCTGTGCCTTCAATGATGTTTTTCTTCTTTATTCGCAATATACCCAGATTTGTTTGTACATAGGCTATGTACAGCTATAGACATAAAGATTGTCGCTTGTCTTTAGAGATTATTTCCCAAATTCCCGGCTATTTCTCTTGGAGAGGGAAATTTCCTGCAGTAGAGGGAAGTTCACTGACTCTAAAAAATATGAACATAACCCGATACTAAAGCCTATTACAGAACAATTGTGATATATATTGTAATTATTTTCACAAATTAATAAGGGATTACAAATCAAAGAGAAGATTTTAAAATAATAACAATACATTAAACACTGAATGTGTAAACAATCCATAGTCTTACATTGAAATCTAGTAAAATAAATATTGTCTAGTATTTAAGATGCTGCATGGTTATCGTCGTCGACTTATAATGCATTTTAATTTTGTCAGGGGGTTGAAACCCTCGTCGTCGATCATATTTTGTAATTGTAGATTAATATTGATAATCTTCACTTTTATAATTTTTTAAGTTGGATATCTAATTCAACTATGATACTTTTTTGTATTTTACTGTTAATTTTACAGTTATTTCAAGAAGCTTTCTACCATTCTTAGTTAGAAAACGTAATCTGAAAACTGATGGGTTTCTTCTTAGAAGAACCTAAGAATGTAATGTGTGTTCATTACAAGTTTATGAATAAAACAATTTAGTGATTGCTGATTTTATTTGAACGCTAGTTTTAATTGCCCCTGCTCTCCCGACAAAATAATAATTAATGAGATCAAAAGCTTTAAGTTACTTCTTGAATGTAGGTCATATTAGGTTGGTTTACCTAGCAGTGGCTGTTGGGGCGTCCCACTTGGGTTACCAACACTTGTATTAAATACTGGTTGTAGCGATAATGCAGAGTAATCCATATAAACATTCAAATTCCAATTACTTATTTATTACTTCCTTGTGGAAGTGACAGTGAATTTGAGATTGCATTGTATTGTCGAATTAGCTCCAGCAGAATCCGTTTAGGGGCCATCGCTGAAATTAAAATACGAATATCGTCCATCTTGTTAAAAAGTTAAACAGTGAAGACCTACTACATAAGCTTTATTTTCTGTGGCCTATGCTTTACTATTTCTACTACTACATACTACTACCACGGATACCGCTGCTTTTAGGTCCCTTGATAGTAAAGCTATAGCAAAAGGGACCTTCTATTCCCGCTTATGGTGTCAGTCCGTCCACCCGTGACTAGAAATTTAATCTCAGGAACTACAAGGCGTAGAAGATGCTTGAGATGTTGTTGGAAAAGTCTGAGACTATCCGAGAGCCCCTGAAACCGTCTTTGTTGGTGCAGTGGTTCAGTGTTGAAAGCCCATTTTCTATAAAAATCAATTGTTCAAATTCTTTCCATTCAGTTATACCTACCTGTACCAAACTTGGCATTAACATTATTCGACGCAATGCAAACATACTGAGAGAGCATACGTTGCTAAACAACTCATTTACCGATGTTTTCAGCCTATTTTTCTATAAAATTATATTTTTGCAGTATTATTTTTTTCCATTGCTTCCATTATTCCAGCACCAAACTTGGCATAAACATTGTTTAACTCAATAGGAACAAACTCCCGTTGTCAGTGTTGTCAGTCCTTACTTAAATATATCTCGTGAACCAAAAGGTGTAGAGACGTGCTTTTTTATCGTTCAAAACTTCTTAGTTAGACTAGGTCTTGATTGGTGTAGTAGTTCAGTGTTGCCAGTAATCTAAAAGTTATTATTATTCAAATTTGTTCCATTCACCTACACCTAGCTGCGCCAAAATTGGCATAAATATTATTCGAGACAAGTACTGTGAATTTTCCGAAAATAAACACTACAATTGTCAGTGTTGCCACCCTATTTTATAAAAAATAATGATTGTATAGCTAAATGTTATTAAGGGACAGGATTCTTTGCGATTGTTAGTAGAATCGCAGCTCTAACTTGTTTCTGCTACTATTACTACTACTTCTAATATAACAAATATTAATAGTGTTACTTCTTCTGACTGCTAATACTACTACTACAAACTGTTAATATACCGAAAAGCGAAGATAGTGAATGCGTAAACCAAAGAGCTGGTGGCCGAAGTAATTTCAAGCGAAAGTTATGTCAGCACGGAGAGTGTGCCTGATTTTGTATCGCGTAGAATTAAAAAAATACATCTCTAGCATGACTTCTCTAACCTATTTCCGTGAAGTGCCTAAAGTTTTGATAATGCGTATAGTGAAAAAAAATGATCTGCTCAGACTTGTCTTAGCTGTGTCCATGAATTCTGTAAAATTTTGAAAAATGCAAAAGCAAAATTAACCTTAGCTTTCGAAGCTATTTCTCTGAATTTTGTTGACTGTTGAGAGAGGAACATTTATTTATAAGTAAAAACAAGAAGTAAGAA
>JAGDQP010031132.1:657-19053 GCA_022664845.1 Lepisma saccharinum | reverse complement strand
TATTATAATTTTACCATATTAGGCTGCAAGAAATGAAGTCTTCAATTCTTCACGATGTTTTCGTATACTTACGATGCACGAAACTGATAAAAAAACATGGAATCTATAAAAGAGCCATTTTTAAGTTAAACGACTTTTTTATCTTGTTCAATAATGTACTAGAAACTAAATAACATATTTTATCAAAGGTGAATTTTAATAAAATCTTGCGGAGCCCTTAAAAAAATAATTCAATCATACCCAAATCTTAGTGATACGTTGCGCTATGAATTTGGAAGTAACCTACATTGTGTACCATTGTACGGACTGATAAATCAGCACGTTATTTAGCAAATCAGGTATTGTCATGCATTAGCGCAGGTTTAAAAATTACTCATGAGTTAAGTGTATGTCTTCATCATGAAGCATTGCTTGTAAATCTACCATTCACAAAAGCACTGTTGAAATCATTTTCAAAGGAAAATCGTTATATAAGAAAGGGTTTTTGGGTAATTGAAGAAAATTGTATACTTCAGTTACAGAACTTTTCTAAAAATATTTCATCTGATCTAAAGCTCTGTATATTGTATCGTAGAGAATTGCGAAGTACACTTAAAGTACAACTATCGATTTGGGAACCTGAGGGAAAGAGACTACCAACTGCTTCTTGCCTATTTGAAGTTACAATATTGGTAAGGTGATCATAGTTTTACCAATGATTCCGAGCGGGATAATTTCTAACATTATTTGCGTCAGTTTTTATTTTTCCAGTGATTACATGGAGAATGAGGATAACTTCTAACATGATTTGCATGAGTGTTAATATGAATGTACTTGTACTTCTGTTGCAGTACAATAAGCTAATTAAAGGGGCACATAACGTATATTTCATTTTTATAAATGTTTTAGATCAAAATGTTTTAGACCTTTATAATATCAAGGATTTAGCGAAAAAGTAGAGAATGCAAAATTAGCCCCCCCCCCCATCTGGTAGCCCTAGACCAGTGGTTCTCAACATGTGTGACGCGAAACTTCTGAGACTTAGTGCTTTTACTGGTAAAAGCAATTCAAATAATAATAATCAATATTTATTTTGAAAAGAGAAAAGGAAAAAAATACACGGACTTAATTATTTTAAAGGAAAATTATTGGTTTCTTTACGCCTGACAATAAGAGTTTTGAGTTATTATTAAGAAGCTTGAGCTTGTCGTTTTATGCACAAAAATTGTTAGTGACCAAGTCTCCCGCAATTTTTGCAAACTCGTATGTTAGTGTGCCGTGGGAACGCACTAAAAAGGGCGGGGGCCGCGGACAAGCAGAGATTGAGAACCACTGCCATAGACAAGTCGTTTACGAATGTTCTTTCTAAATGAAAATAACATTTTTCGAATGATATTTATTCTTCAAACTAGGGAAAAGGTTGCCGGGGATCCGTATAATGTTTTAATCCGGGAATACTCACCTGCTACGGGGGGATAAATGGTAACCCTACCACTTTGCGATGGAGGTTCGTGGCACCAGCGATCAATGCAATGTTTTTTATTTTACTTTTAACTAAAACTTTTACAATACATCAGATATCTGTGGTAAAGAATTATGTTTGGATCCCTTAAAGACTCCGACAGAAAGAACAAATAGAAAGATGCTTCGACAAATACTGTACAAATTAAAGGTGAAATGTAAATTGTAAAAGAAGTATTGATATTTGATATTTATGGGCAAATTTGCATTTAAATTAATTGTTTGTATTTTACTAATCCTAGTTCTATTCCAGACATTGGTCAACGTACTAACTTATCCTATCGCTTTCTTTCGTTTATGATAGGTTTATTTACTTAGGTTGTAAGAACTGTTTACTTTGTAAATATTGCTGCATAGTGTCCTATGTTAAAATAATCATAATTTGTAAAATAGTGCTCTCAAATCTGATGGGAATTCTTAAGGAAGAACTGCTTGTAAATAGAACACGAGAGGCTAATGGATTCTACAAAGCCAAGGTAAAGGATGAGAGCTGAAATATTCTTCGTATTTGGAGTGATGATCATCTGTTACCGGTTACTGACTCGGAGATGACGCTAAGTGAAGAGCGAAAGAAGTGCCTACGTGATAGGAAATTTAAAAAAATTCTCGCTACGTGGTTCATAGGTAACTCAACATAGTTCTCCTTTGAAGGTATAAAGTTTTAATATTGAAGCGCGGGAACAGTTACGAAAGGTACGACTTAGGAATCGCATTGCCTTGGACCTGGAGGTAGAGCTGATGTATGGCTAATGCTAATGTGTTTATTTTGTGCAGGTATCGTAAGTTAATTTGCTCGATTAATAGCCTTGAAATTTAGTAGGATCTTTTAAAAAGTAATTTTGCAATATTATTAATAAATTAATTATTCGTTATGCAAAGTTAAGCATTTTGACTGAAAATTTTTAAATAATAGTTACAATATATGGATTGTGCGAAAATAACATAATCATTAGTTTTTTAATGGTAGGCTAGTATGAAAGATTAAAGGGAGAAAACTGTCCCTTTTTAATCAAAGAACTTAGTTGAAATTTTATTTTGAGTGAAATCACTTAAATAGTTAGAGATCCTGTAGATTTTTTAGTGCTATTTGTAGATTTTTACGTGTACAGGAAG
Organism: Lepisma saccharinum; assembly: GCA_022664845.1. Taxonomy (NCBI): domain Eukaryota; kingdom Metazoa; phylum Arthropoda; class Insecta; order Zygentoma; family Lepismatidae; genus Lepisma; species Lepisma saccharinum. The sequence continues at coordinate 16,440 of JAGDQP010031132.1, read as the reverse complement.
TAGCTATAATAATCTTTAATCTTAAATATATATATTTTTTGGGCCAATAGGAAACATATAAAAATAATTTCTTGTATTATTTCATATATTACTGTTGTGTTACTTTGATCTACTAGTTTTGAAATTACAAGATTAATTTACCTCAAGGATATCAGCGAAACTTCTTTTAAGGGTTCTTATCGCCGAGGGGGTTTGCAGCCTCGTTGTTGGATTAAGATTTCCTTAGGCGCAAAAGCGTAGAAAAAGGGTCTATAAATTCTTACATGATCTGAATTCAGATCAGCGTGAACCATATGGGTTTCTATCCTTGTGTTTAATACTAAACTATTTTTATTCTAGTACTAAAGGACCAGGTATTTATAATATTTAGAACTTCTTATATAAAATTAAGAGGGAAGAAAGACATAAGTGTACTAAATTTAGAATCTAATAATGAGATGTGATGTCTGGTAATAGTCTGATTTTGCTTAAGGGAAATCTGAACTTGTTATGGTTTTAATATTAAATACAGATCTGGCGGGGTTCTTATCTTTATAGCAGAGTATGCGAGTATTTTATTTGTGAAGGTTTTGTTTTCTATTATTTTTTGGAATTAATGTTTCTTTTCTTATGTTTTCTCTTGAGGGCATTATTAATTTCCTTTGTTTTTATTTAGATTCAGGGGACTCTTCCTCGATTTCCTTGGGATATCTTGATGTACCTTTCTTGATATGTTTTCTCGTTGTTTTTAAAATATATTTTATTTACTCTTTTTCTGGGTTTAATTTTCTTTGGGTTTCTCTTAAGATTTAACTGTTTTGTGTTTAGAATTTAAAAGTTATATAGAGGCTTCTCTCTCGTATGTTTTCAAAAGATAAGCTTAATCTCTGCCAAAGAACTAATAATTCTTTTAAGTAGAAAATCTCATGTCATGAGAAGTTAGGGCGTGTAAATAATATATGCAAAGTAAACTATTGTCAGAATTAGTCGAGTTAAAATATACCAGTTAATGATTACTTAAATTAATTAATATAAGTTAAGAGAATCCACTTATGTTCACTGTTTTCAACGATACGGGGGAGTATCTAAAGCGCAGCGAACTATCCTCTCTCAGCAAAATAGTTTCCCTACGGTTCTTCTACGAGTCAGGCTCCAATTCATGACATTAGAATAACTACAAATACTATCATTCAGAAGATTGTTTCATTAATGGCAAAGTATTGTAATTCTGACATTTTTTTATCATAAAAGGGGTTGATTAAAAGGGTTAATACGGATATAACTAGCGCATTTATTCCCCATAATTTATTACTGATTGATCAATGGATAGCGAATACCAAAAGCAAATATCATTCTGGTTGAATATGAGCTGGAGGGATTAGCGGGTTTGCGGGGATGAAGGGATTAAGTTTTCTGAGTCTCCGAGTATGTATGGGTTTGATAGAGATAACAGTATCAGGAGAGCTATTATGATTAAGAACCCTATGAAGTCATTGGACGAATGGAGCGGGTAGAGTAGAATTTAATCTACATTACCATTCAGTTACTTCAACCTGTTTGGTGTACAAATAAGCTAATCATAGATGGGTAACAATAAAGGGTAAAACAAAGTTGAAAGCGAAGAATAGAGTTAAGGTAGCGCTGCCTGGTGCAAATCTTCCTCAAATCCATTGGACAGTAGGGGTGTTCGGAATTCCGGAACATTCTGGAATGGAAATCAGAATTTCGGAACCGGAATGCCAATACTTGCGATTCCGGAATTTCGGCAAATCGGAATTTCGTAAAGTCGGAATTATGAATTTGAATTTAATTTTTAAGACCATTAACCTAAAGGCTTTAGGCAAATTTGCTTCAGTCCGGATGGATGGTGGTGGCATGATTGGTGAAATGGAGAAAGTGGAAGGAAACAGGACAATCCTGAGAAAACCTATGCACACGGCGTTTGTCCACCACAAAGCTACATAGCACGAGCAGGCATTGAACTGACGACACCACCAAGCGCCAGAGACAAGCTCGTTATCTTTGAGCCACTGCGACACTCGGAATTTCGGAAAATCGGAATTCCGGAAAGTCAGAATTTCGGAAAGTCGAAATTCTGGAAATTCGGAATTTTGGTATTCCAAATTATGAATTTGAATGTAGGACTTTGTAAGGTTTTTTGCCTAAAGACTTTGAGCAAATTTGGCTCAGGTCGGATGGATGATGATGGGATGATTGGTGGAATAGAGAAAGTAGGAGGAAACAGGATAGCACGTAGAAAACCCACGCACACGGTGTTTGTCCACGACAAAACCTATATGGCACGAATAGTGATTGAACAGACGAAAACACGCGCCAGAAGTGAGCGCTTTACCAGTTAGCCACCACGACAGATACTACGGTAAAACAGACGCGGGCATCTACGTTTATTCTTACTGTGAATATACGATGTACTCATACAATAAATCCTAGAAATCCAATTCCGAGCATTGCGTAAAATATACTAAGTACTTCAAAAGTTGTGTTTTTTCTTTGCCACTTTCTTTGGTAACAATATCACAAAGTATTCCAAACCAAGGTTAAAATTGTGATAAAGAGTTCTGGATGGACAAAGAATCAAAAAGGTATTGGTATAGAATCGGGCTTTCTCCTTCTTCAGGGTCGAAAAATAAGGTGTTTAAATTTCGGTCTGTTAACTGTATAGTGATGGCTCCTGTTAGGACGGGTAATAGTAATAAAACAGCTGTAATTACAACTGATCATACGGAAAGAGGTACTCGTTCTATTGTAATGCGTGGTATTTGTATACTAATTATTGTCGTAATAAAGTTGACAGCCCTCAGGATTGAGGAAACACCTGCTAAATGTAGCGAGAAAATTGATACTACGTGGGCGATTGCGTTTGATTTGAGAGGATTCACTCTATTTCTGTCCCACGCTCTACAATTCTTTCAGTTAGTAATAAGGTTTATGACAGAGGGAAAAGTCAGAATATTATGTTTCTAAGCTGTGAGAAGGCTATGTCACGGTGGTTGAGTTCCTAGAAAATAGTATATTTGGTAATTGAATTTGGATTTATATAACAGCTACTACCGTACCGAGTTGAGGATATTACTTGCTCAAGCTGTTTGTCAAATAAGGAATCATCGGCTGTGATTTAGATCTCTCATTTATCTAGAGTGAGAATCTCTTTTTGACTACCACCAAAGCAGCTCTGAACTCTACAGATACTGTTTAAATTAATGTGGGAAGTCCTGATTATGAATAACAGAAACCAGCTTCCAATGCGACTGGAAGTTGGATTTCATACTCAACCGTAGTCCTCTTTCAAATATAATTCTCAATTTAAACATGCCTGGCCTCAGGATATTACTTTGTGACAATATGAAGTATAGATTATTTATTTTTAAGTAGAAGTATTATTTAATGAATTGTACAAATTAAATATGACTATACAGTGAATAATGCTGAAGAGAACTGCCCATGGTAAAGTGATATACAAGCAACTCAAATGGAAAGACTACGAACAATGCAAAGTCAAAATAATTAAGGAATAACATACTAGTTGTAACTATTTCATAAATTACATGTGTTTTTATAGTTTCAAATTGGAAACGAAGAAGCTAAACCTGATTTGCCAAATTTGATGTAGTTACCAAGATTCTGATTAAAGAAACCAAGGCATTTGGATAGGCTTGATAGTCGACCCTCCAACTCCTTTATGAGCTAAAAGAGTGCCAAAGAGAAAGCGAAGTAACTCTTTCGGTCGTTTCGGCGGCAGAGAAGAAATAATATGTAGCGAGAAACAGCTCGTCATTCTCTCCACCTCTAGGTAGAAGACAGATATCACAGTATGCTCAATTCTAAAAAGAGACGATTATATGAAAGTGCATTTATTCTGCGATCGGCCCAAATCTGCCATTGCATTTATGCTACGATCGGTGTACGAAGCAAATCTAATGTTATATCCTTAATTTGAAGGCTTTGGTTTTAAGCCAGTGTTTTTCCTTTTAATTATAGGAAATGGTTTCCCGCTAGATTTGATTTCGAGCTTTACTTTTTTGACTCGTTTAAGATTTTTGGCAAATTAAATTATTGTGATAAGCTTTTTTATTGTTGATGTTAGTGAGTGATATTAAATTATATTTCATTTCCTTTTGCGTACGAAAGTAATTACTGTGTAAGATTCTCTAGATTTTAAGAATATATCTGGTGCATGCAGTTTAAGGGAAGTGACTGGATTCGTAGTCCGTGAAATGGAAGTTGTTAGATTGGTTAGTAGATTGTAATTGGTATCTGGAGGAATCTCTACATTTCTGGAGGAATATTTATGTTTAAAGAACGTACATGAAGGAGGTAGTTCTGGATGAATTTGGATGAAATTTTTATACGCTTAGTCTGGATTACTGGAGCATTACTTTCTTTTGAGACAGAAATGCTGCAAAACAATAGAGGGAACCACTAGCTTTTTTTATTCCCTGGTCGTTGAACTCATAACTCTACACCGCTAAATCATGTCAAGGAATGCTAACAAATGCCTCTATGGATTCTCCTTGGGTAAAATATTCCGGACATAAACTAGACCCTCATTCTAGGTTCTCCGGGCTGAGCATGTTTGAGGGGCTCCAAGAAAAAATATGAAAGACTTTAGAATAGGAACATGGAACGTATAGATCTTGTACAAAACGAGCACTGCGCAGGCGGCGATACGAGACACTAAAAAGTAGGACATATTAGCGATAGAGAAAGTCCGGTGGGACGGTCAAGATTACATTGGTCAGAGCAAATTCACTTCCTATACGGGGAATTCAGTTCAATCAATTTGGAACAGGAATTCTCATTAATATCAGCACGTTTCAGGTCAATCAGAATGAAGAGTTAGTGAACGAAAGATTATCCTACATTACGATATGTACTCAATGGTACAAAACAGTTTTAATAAATGTCTATCGCCTGACTGAGAAACATTGATGCTAACGAGAAAGGTACATTTACAATGAGCTAGATAGGTTGTTTGACCGATTACTCAAGTATAATACGCAAACCGTGTTGCGGAATTACAAGCAAAGATAGGCATGGTAGAAAGTTTTAGACCTACTATAGGAAAATTAAGTCTTCACAAAGTCAGCATAACAATGATAAAAGACGTTTATGATTTCGAAAAATCTAATAGTAAAGAGCGTACTTCGAATACAAAGAAATACACAAATACACATGGATATCTCCGGATGGCAAAAACAAAACCAGATCGATTACGTATTAGTATCGATAGATATACAAAAATATGCGAACGTAATGAATGTTAGGGATTACAGAGAAACGAAATGGGACACTGATCATCAGCTATTGATCACAATAGCGAGAGAAAATTATGGTACTGCGAACAGCGAAAACAAGAGATCAAACATTAATATTTTTTATTTGAGACTCACCTTCCAGCCTTGCCTCTTTGTAATATTAGCCTCAGATTGGGTTGGGCAGTTCATAGTGTCAATGCCACACAAACAAATTGGTCCTCCTCCAATCTGGGGCAGGATGTCCCTAGAGATTCCTAGAGTGTCGGCGTCCCGGCACTCCAAGAAGCTCCTTTGTTCCACTGATCGAAGGGGAGGTTGCAGGACATTCTTTTGACTTGGCGCCCGGAATGTGCTCCAGGACTATTATTCCGCGAATTTGGGGAGAGTCTCTGTGTTTTTATTTTTATATTTCGGATTTTTACATTTGAAATTGGAATCTTGATCTGAAATTACATCTGAATCTGAATCAAGGCAACTGAAATTAGAAGTAAAACTATTAGATATCCCGAATATGAAAGCACATTACTATCTCGAAATCTCAAATCGGTTCGAAATCTTAGCCGATTCGAGCAAAAATATAGATGATGCTTGTAATAATGATGACATTGATGTTAATAAGATGTAAATTTTGTGAAACAGTTTGCTTTCGAGTTACTCATTTTCCCAATATCAAGGTATTATTTCACCGTACACAGATCCATTTGTTTCCTTCATTTATTTTGTAACACGGTGTTATTGCATATATCCTTCTCAATCCCAACCTTTGTTTGCTGCCAACTTAACTTACTAAATTTACCTTGGAAATTTACATGCCGTATATAGTTTGGCAAATAAACGAGTGATAGTTTAGGTAAATGATTTAGATGATATTGAGCATTCTGCATATCATGAAAGAGGAAAGATCTTCTGCAAGATCTTCTATCTTAAGATAACACGAAACATTCCCAATTTTGTGTAATTCTAATTTTACATTCATATCTAATATAAACAAGCCATTCTGTTAAACCTTCTTCTTCTTTCCATATAAAGTAAAGGCTTCAACTTCGGTTCTGAAATGTTTTACATTTTCAAATTTCTCCATTTTACCCACCTATCAGTAACAGGAATTAATATATTTTTACTTGTGTCAGGAAACCATCTTCCTCCCGGCGTTAAGCACATGAATGTAATAGAAGCGTGTTGCTTTAACGTTTGCTATGAGTTTACCAGTTGGTGAATCTTGTTGCTCTGAAGGTTATTTACCAGAGTCACCTTATTATGAAACTACAACGCAGAATGCACAATATGATCCTTTATAAATAAACTTAGCAAATACCTATATGCTTCCAACTATGACTCTTTCTTTCTTCCAGAAATAAATTCTTCGCAGACCCAAAAGTTGGAGTCTAGAGAAAGATATTGTTCCCACCGTTACCTACGCCAATGTATATAGGTGCCTCTCTAATAAAAACATATTTCACGGGTGTGTGTGTTGTTTACCCAGGATTATTCTTCTCTTTCATAGATACAAAATAATCAATTGGAACTCGATACAAAGCACTCGATTTTTTTTAGTTTTCGTTCTATGTACAAACAGAATACAGAAACCTACTACTAGACAGTTGTTAGGGTACCACAGCACGGCATTCGTATGCCTATTAACTGTATCATTAACTCTTTGTCTATAATCAGCATTGACGTCATCACATGTGTTAGCCTATCGGCGATAAGGCGTCTGACTGTTAACTAGGATTTCAATACATGCATGCTACCACACCTTTGAGATTTTGGAATAGTATCATCATCTCAGACAAGTCATCTTTTGTTCACTTTTCATATAGTGGTCGCATATGGGTCTGGAGGAAGACTTGACAAGAATTTAGTATGAATTGACATCAGTCAAACGTCAAACACGACGCTTTTACCGTTATGACGTGGAGTGCTATATGGCGTACAAAACGATTCGAGCTCGTAGAATGTGTGGGTAATATTAACAGCGTAAAATACAACAAAATATCGGTCAATAATTTTCTTTCAATATTCTTAGTTGATATGATGACAAAAATCCACTCTCTTCGTGGAAGATGGCGCTCCGTACCACTCTGTGAAAACAATCTGGTTAGGGCGGGCCACAAGGCATCCAAACGCTTCCATAGATAAGTTAGTCAATGGACATTAACACCCAGCGAACACGTCTAACCCATGCTTGAGCGTGGAGTGTGACAAATTTTCCGAAAACCTGGTTCCATTAAACAGTGGTTAGAGAGTGTATGTGCCTAGTTTTTCAACATTTTACAGATCAAGGTAGCAGGACTCATTAATTCCACGCCGCACCGGGTTGAAGCTTTGAGGAAAACATATGTTTAGTAGAGTACAAGAAGAGACAGGAGATGTCCAAGAAGTGGGAATTTTTCGTATAGCACATTTTAAAGTCTAACTCTTCCATTCACTCCTATATATTTTATGTATGTAAACTATTATAACTTATGGATTAGTTACACTTTTAAACTGAAACTTTCCTGGTGGTTAGATGTAATTGCATAATACTTGTTACGAGTGCAGACTCATTTGAAAAAAACAAGACATCCCATTATTTCCCTACACTCTTCAGTTATATCCAGTGGTTGCTATTCAATAATTTAGAATGGGTTAATTATTCATCCTGCCAATTCATTACCGAAAAGTAACATTTCCAAACGGACCCTCTCCGATTTCGTTTAAATTTGGTGCATTGAATGATCCTGATAAGAGATGAAAACTACCAATTTGCAGACGTATATCACAATTCTGAGGAAAGATACAGGTCTGCAAAATTTGAAAATTGTGTGAAATTTAAACACGTCTGTTTCGAGATAAATGACTATTTTTCTGGTTCTAATCCAGATAGAGCAATGAAACTTATATTATTGAAAAGCTAATGAGCAGAACCTTAAATCGATATGCAACATGTCCTGTTTCGAAGAAGTTTCACGTTCAAGATGAAACCTGATCTTGATCTTTTACCTTGAATATTTCTTCAATTTTTTTTGAAAAGTTATATTTCATTGCTCCAATATATTACTATATACATGGAAAATATGAAGATGGCACACCAGAGGCATCATGCCAAAAAAATTGTTTTTCTACCTCACCTACTTACTTACTCTATGGCTTACGGTACTCGCAAGTTCATAACCGCAGTAACAAACGTTCTGCATAGCATTCTATTCTGGACAAGATCAATCCAGTTTTTATCACAAATGCCTACTTTTCGAAGATCCCTTCTAATATTATCCTCCCAACGTTGTCTCAGTCTTCCAAACGGTCTCTTTCCAAGCAAGATGGAATTGAGTCAATTTTTCTCCCATCCGAGCAACAACGCCTGCCCAATTTAGACATCGTGATATAATTATTCTTACTACATAAATAGGTTCGAAATCTTAGCCGACTCGAGCAGTAATAAAGATGAAATCAATAGTGAGCTTATATAAGATTTGAGAGCCAATTCGTGATACAGTAAAGACCACAGCGAAGAAACAGCACAGAAACAAGTATTGTTTTTCTAAAAAAATGCCTTAAACTTCATGAGAAACGGAAACAAGCAGGGCTCCGATGGTAAGTAATAAAAGCGAAGCAACCACCAAAGTAACGCGAAACGCAACGCCACACGCGGGTTCAGGAGCAAAAAAGTGAGAATATCTGACGCAGAAGATTCCAAAGATAGAGGAAAACGGAGAGACAAATAACATACGAGATCTATACAAAGAGGTAAGCTCGTTAAGAAGGTTACCAGTCGAGGTTAGAAATGATTAGAAACAAACGCGCAGATCTTCAGGTGGATCCGACTAAAATTATAAACGTGCGGGAAAGTTACTTCAACAAATTTCTTAATGTACTCAACGGCGAATAAATATAGGAATGTGTCTAACATATTGCATCTAACACATTTCACCATAGTAATACTTTGGTAAACTTTATTTTATATGCGTCAGTCTAGTAACTTTTGACTTAGGCCCGCTACTATTCGGCCCTGTACAGTGCACACCTAGTTAAAATCCACAAACATCCACGCTCATGGCGGGATTCGAACCCGCGACCTTCGAGTCTCTGGTCCAACGCCTTTGCACAGCTACCCGGTCAGCATTTCACCATAGTGCTATAAATAAGATTTACACTATACGACAAGGTTAAATATTCGTCATATACTAAAGTGTCAGATATATACCCTAATAACATGTGGACCCCCCCCCCTTCTCGAGCACAACAAAGTGCAGCAAGTCGACGCACAGTGGAGTATTTGCTGTCAATTTCTGGTCAAAAATATTATGTGGGTTTAATCGAAACAGTAAACGTTATAATACCAATAAATATTTTAATTGATAATTTTTTATAATAAAACGTGAAAGAAATATGGAAGAAAGCGAAAAAAAGAAAATATATAATATTAGTAAGATTATTACGCAAAGCCTTCGGAGTCACTCCTTCCCTGTTCTTCCTCTATGTCTTCATTGCTGTCATCGGAGTTGTCCTGTGACTTTGGATGATGCGGTGTTTCCGAGAGTAGGAGATCTAACGTTTTCATGGGAAACAGCACTTTTCCTTTTTGTCTTTGTTCTTGAACAACTGAGTAGCGGCTCGGAACTGAGTAAAAGTCTATACAGTACGTCTCTGATACATTATTCTCGGTAAAACTTTCTGGAGAGATTTTGCCTATATTTACGGAAATGTTTGTTCCTAGCCTCAGTTGCCTCCTCTGAGAGTTGGCCAGTAGGCAGTATTGCATGTTCGATCACTGTTACCTGCATTAGTATTTTGTGCATAGTCGGTGTCATAGGGTACCACCAATATAAATCTACGTAGTCCTGATTTTTTTTCGCATCAATTTTATATCCACTTGAATATACCTCTAAAATAGATTTTATTCGGTTTCTAAGGTTAATATCTACTCTTGTTATTCAAGAAGCAATATCAACATTTGAAACGAATCGTCTTGACGTGTATTTATCATTAGTATTCCCGAAACCTGCCTTTAAATATGTGGTCGGTTGCCCCCACCACTAATTCTAGGTACTACCCTGGGTAAGTGGGGGTAACAACCGGTCACCAGGAAGACGTATTGGAACTGGCACCACTGCCATCAACTAGACCACGCCATCTGGCGACATAAACTCCCTCTCTTTTTCAAGTGGTCACCGTGGTGGCAGGACGTCACAGCGAACCCTCAGTGTAAAAGTAAAGTGTCAAGTGATAAAGTGAGCAAACATCGTTACATATCGTTCCAAAGACTTCCATTGAAGCAGAGCAGGTAGCAGAGAATGAACAGAAACGAAGAATGGGATACATGAAGAATGGAGGACTTTTAAGATAAATGTGGAAGTGTAGTACCTCAGTAGAACTTAAATAATACAAAACAGCGAATTATCGTCACGTGGTGTGGTTCCCTTCCCCCTTCATGTGAACTATATTCACGTTTCAGTTAGTTAATTTCTTACCAGACCCACAATGTACAGGCAAATATATTGTAGAGATTGGTTATAATATATCTATATTTATTCATTCTAAATTTCTAGTTGATTCAGTGTTTTCTTGTTCCATGCGCGGGAGGATCATTACTGGTCAGCGTGCCTCCATCCTTGTTGAAAAGGGTGATTTATTTTGCTAATAGGCTATTACGGCGAGTTGCGCTACCTAAGGCAATTTATGTCTGTCCCCTTGTACAACCGTCTTTGTACAGTTTTACAAGGGAACGCGCATAAATATCCACAAGAAGTACCATTTCCGTTCTGAATTGATCTTGAATTTGTCTCTTAGTCTCTGCAACAACTTTTTGGTTTTCTGCTTCTTCTTTACGTACATACCACTTCTTAATTGACATTCTGTATGATAAATGTAAAAGTAACTCAGAAAGTCTAATCCTAGCGTGCAGAATTGACAGGCCAAACTTGAATGCATCGGAATTCTCCACAGTTTGTTTCTGCAGGTTATTAAAGTACTTTGATATTTATATACAAAAGGTAATATTTCATTGTTGACAACGTATGAGTTGCTTGCGTTACTTAGCATGTACCATATTAGGTACCAAATTATGCTTGATATGAAGTAAAACATCTTCACTTGTCACTATTTCAGTCCACTTCGGGTTTCGCACCTGAATTTCAATGTACTGAATTTCCTAGTGATATCACGTACAAAGCCTATGTTCAATTTTTATATCTTGAAAAACGTGATTAATTATTTAACTATGTCACATCATAACAAATTCGAACATGTAAAGATCCGGATGACACTCTTCCCTTGTAGACGTCCATGTTTCTTACACAAAAACAATTTCTTTTATTGATTAAAATTAGCATAGCTATGGCACAAAGATTAATATTTTTTTTTTTGCAAATTAATGTTTTTCAAGTGTTAATTTAAATTTTTACTTCACAAAACATAATGATATATATGAGATGATTATTATTAACATTTCAGTTATTTCTGTAGTACGACTCTTTTTTGCTTTCTCATATGTAGGAACTGTATGTAGGGGGACATATTTCGTGGAATAAGGAGTAAAACACCTGAAAATTCATATATTCACGAAAATTTAAAAGTATGGTAAACAAAATGGCCTGTACGTGCGGGATATTTTTCTTCAAGAAACTTCAGAAGAAAGTTTAAACTTTATACAACCGTTAAAATTATTGCCCAGCAAGGCCCGGCACATGGACAAAAGTGCCTTTATATTTAAAATATGTACTACACAATATACATTTTTTTCGGTACTGTAAAAACATTTCTAGAAAAATATTGTTTTCCATAAATACCAGGTAATTACAACTACCCATAAATAATGAAAGTAAAAGTTCCTTGTCTATTGTTCTTTTCGCTTGTATTCATCCGCGTAGGAAATTTAAATATTCTTTATATACACATACACAGTACATATATTTGAATTTCCCTGTATTCGAATTCTACCTTTTGGGCTATAGACACAAAAGAATTTTATTGTTTCACAGTTCGTACTATCTCTTAGAGTACATCATTATGTAACCTTCCGCACAGAATATTTTCTTTAGTTAATTTTAAAGCTCAGAATACGCAGAATGAATTCAGGGGCGGCACATATGACGGAAAACAAACAAAAGTGACTTAATTACATTTGAGAGAATGTAAGTAACGTCACAACGGGCCGGCAGAACGTCAGATAAGCGAAAATGTCGGATAATAGGGACTGGATTAAAAAAGCCTATTAAACGTCACACTATGATATAATTTTACACATTAGGAACCTAATAATTTTGTTTTACAATAAAACACGAAGAATTAACAGAAAAACTGAACTTACAGTTATAGAATTGCCTGTAACTTGCAGACTAGTGTTGTTTCTAACGTTCACAGCTTGCAGTACTTGTTGGTGATTCATGCTTTTTTGCGATGGTATATCGGATAATGCGGAATGTTGGATAAGCGAAGGTCGAATAAACGCGACTATACTGTATTATTATTTTGCTTTCATGTTCGCAAATTACCAAATAAAAAATATTTGAAAAATGCAATGGTTGTGATGAATTAAAACACCTATTTCAAATACTTACAAGCAGTATGTTGATGGACAATAATCCAATCGTCATCTTTCGCTTCTTTTTTGTCATCGTCAATTTTGGGCCTTGAAGTAGTTTGAGTACATCAGCAGACAATGTACTGTTTTTTTCTGTACAGTCTGCTACTAAATCACTGAAAAAATACAAAAAAAGTTTGCTAAATATCATCACTAAACAGTTATAATTGTATACCCAAATAACTAACTTAAATATTGAACAACATTTCAAAATAAGCTTCATCGGCCTATCCTTCTGTAGGCTTGCAATTTCAATGAAAAAATGGAACGACGTAAGAAAATTTGGCTCTAACGTCAACCGTAGAAGAAAATAATACGGTAATACGCCAAAAATTTGAAATGCATTAGAACTGGGAGAAAATGTATGTACTTTAATTGGCTAAAGACTTTCATTCGATCGATACTAAATTACGTGTGTACGGGTCTTATCTCCGAGGGTACTTGCGGTCGATGCTATCTGTAAGAAGATGATCGCCCTAAGCAAGCGATATCTAGCTACTCTAGCATAGATTCCTCTCATTCCTCATACTGGTTGAGATTTGTAGGTAAAACGAAATATTTAGACAGTATTTATTATGTTTTGACCTTCAAAAATTTTAAACTATAGCCTATTTCAAAATACTTGAAATTTTAAATAGTAAAATCTTGACCATAGATTACATTTTTCAGGACCACATGACAGCTTATCCTCTACTTTTTCTCCTCTAGAATAGTTATCTTCTTATTCCACTGTAAAACTAGCTACTACATTAAACATGTAAAATTCAACAAAAATGAAGTATTTTTAAATACTGGATTTACTTATTTGTTTATTTGCGACATCTCCAAATTCAGCTAGAACGGCATTTTACACAGCAACTCAATAACACCAATGAAAGTTGGCGAAGAAAATAGGGAAGTAAGCGGCCCCAGTCTTAAACCAAGGTAACATTCCTGCTTTTGGCTGGTGAACTTGAGAAAACCAGAGTCAAGTTGCCCGATCCCAGGATCGAATCCAAGACCTCCTAATTACAGAGCGGGTATCATATCATGACTCCACGCTGCTCGTATATTGTAAGGCAAATGTGAACATTTTTACCACGAATATCCGCTTGTACTGCAATGAAAAACAACAACAACAAAACACACACGCATATATACGGTATATAATTCACAGCAATATTCAATCTACTACTGGATGAGGCCTCTCCCGGAAAGAGGAATTGGTCTACCGCTCCCACGATAACCGGACTGTCGGGAGAGGAGGCCGTAGCTCTCAATTCTGAACGCCACTGTATTTAATACACAGTAGCTCCCCAACTGCATCACGATGCTGGGTGGGCACTGTCCCAGACACTCTTGTTTAAAAAAAAATCCCTTGGCAAAGACGGGAATCGAATTCGGAACCCCACGATCAGCATATGTACACTGTTGATCAAAAAGAATCCGACATTGATTTTTTTTTCGATCTCCGCGCGACGTCGGACCAACGGGGTTGAGTGGGATATTCGCGAGTCCCTCATCAGCAGGCGGTAAAGTTGCTTGTGTTGGAAGTTATTTGTAAGAAAACAGTGGTTTTTGTTCTGTGTATTGTCGTCGCGTTTGGCAATCGAAGAAAACGACTGAACGTGTTGACCAACTGGTGTGCATCAGGTTTCGCCAAAACCTTGGAGACACAGACTGAGACAATTAGGAAGATGGAACGTGTTTTCGAGAGTGAATGTATGGGGAAAACGCAAATTAAATTCTGGTATAACCGATTCAAAGAAAGCCGAACGTCGGTTAAAAGTGATAAGGGTTCTGGTAAACCAAACAAACAGAACACAAAAGAACACCAACACAGTCAATGCCATTATTACAGAAATCCGTCATATAACATTCAGGGAGATTCTTTATGAAACTGGACTTCCTTTTGGCTCCGTGTAGTCCATATTAACTGGCGTCCTAATTATGGACAGGATGGTAGCAAAGTTGGTGGCCAGACATCTGCAGAACTGCAATAACTGCGCCTTGAAGTTACACTGGATTTGCTGGAATGTTCGAATTCAGACTCTTTGTTTCTGAATTTGATTATAACTGGAGACGAAACGTAGGTTTATGGGTATGAGTCAGAAACAGAATCTCAGTCCTCTGAATGGAGATCTCAAGACTCGCTGCATCCAAAGAAGGCACGACGGGCCAAGAGCAAAATCAAGGTCACATTGACTGTTTTTTTTACCACAACGGTGTAGTGCATCACAAGCATGCGTACGTTACTACATCGAAGTTCTACATCGTCTTCGAGACACAGTTCGTCGTAAGAGACCGGAACTCTGGAGTTCTGCAACTTGGAAGATCCCTCATGATCATGCTCCAGCACACGACGCTAATCTAGTTCAAGAATTTTTGGTCAAACACCAAATCCACCAGGTATGTCAAGCTCCCTACTCGCTGGACATGACTCTCTGTGACTTTTGGCTTTTCTCTAAGCTCAAATTTCTACCGAAATGTAGCTCTTTTCAGAGCATAGAAAAGATAATGTGCAACACGACGAGGTGCCTGCTAGCAATTCAACAAGAGAACTTCCAAACTTGTTTCCAACAATAGAAGGACCATTGGGACAAATGTGTGCACTCTCAAGGAGCCTACTTTGAAGAGAATGAATTTTAGAGGTACGATATTGTGGCAGATAAATTAAATAATCTGTTTCAGAATATTCAATTTATTCCTTCTATATTTTCCCTTTCCTAACTTATTCAAAATCCCAACCTGTTTTCCTTATTACGGAATGATGACGGTCTATGGTTCATAACCGTGCTTGTAAGAAAGGATGAGACAACAGGAAATGATTGTATTTCTGTCTTGAGACTGAATTGCATATATGATGAAATCATGCCACTCAACAGGATTTTGTGGTATTGATTGCAAAGCTATTTTAGCAATTATTAAAGGAAGTGACTATGTATTGTTATTATAACAACAGAATTTTGGAAACCACGAAATGTTGGT
>JAGDQP010031131.1:690-17958 GCA_022664845.1 Lepisma saccharinum | reverse complement strand
TTTAACTTTCTTACCAAAAAAAAAAAGAGACGAAATCCACAAACTGATTATTTTGTCTTCAAGTAGCCGTGGGAAAGTGGCTTTTATTCTGTCAAACAAAGTTGGAATATTTTTTGTCAAGTCTACGGTATTCTTGTGAAATTAAAAAAAAAAATGACATTCTCTTTCACGTTCGGGCTATCCAGGCGAATGCTGAGGTGGCATCTAGACTAAAAAGGCCTGGTCGCTACTATCCGAATCCCTATTCCCCGCCGAGAAAGCCATCCGCCTAACTTGTGATGGGCGTAAGCTGTACCTGCCACTTAAGTCTATCGGTGTTTGTTAGATTGGATAAAGGATGGTTCAGCTTGAAGTCTTTAAACCGTAAATCCGCTTCGCAGCGAACATTGGAAAGCTTTATCACATGTTAGTAAATTAAATTGAATTTACGTATGGCTATGCTCTTGAGGCTCAGGCCAAGATAGAACAGAGTAATGGCTGTGGGAAGAAGTTGGCCAGAGCATATTCTGAAGATACTATCCCGGTATTTGCCTGGTGTGATTCAGGAATAAACCTGGGATCGAACGCAGCACCTTTATAATGCGAAGCCTACGCTCTTGGAAGTGATCTACTGGCGACCAGTGTCATTTTGTCGTAATATAGCACGTAGTTTCTATGAATGTGCGATACGAGGCAAAATGCGGTACCGGTCACTAGCAAAGCGATTTACACTGAATGAAAGAATTCGCCAGGAACTCTTTAGAAGTATGTACTGTATCAGTACATTCTTAGCTCTAAATGGTTGTCGAATCGACTTGTGAAGAAGACCAATTGGATTGATCGATTGATCGAAGAAGACCAAGTTAATTTCTGTTGGTCTACCACAAGTGTCATTTTTCTGTTAGCTCCTGCTACTATTTATTTAGTTTGCAAAGTAATAAGAGTAACAAATCGAAGTTGCAGAGTTCAATAGTCGTAAGAAAATTCCATAAAATCAATGAGAAATTCAATTTAATATTCAACTATCATTAGATCAGATTCCATTAGATTAAGTTACATCTGATTAATCATACAGTTCACAAACCACATGCAATTACATTAGCTGTCATTAGGTTAGTATAAAGTTGTTTATCCATTTTCGTTATAACAATCAAAGATATTAAAGTGAGATTCTTTGTTGATTTAAACTATTTTCAAAGTTCAGTTGTTCATATAAATTATGACGTCAGAAATCATGGATATTAAAACATAAATATATTTTCATTCTGCTAACATTTCCTTAATTCTAACCGTTAAGGAACCACGTAGATGACCAGTATTTTAGTTAGTGTCATTTCAATTGTTTTCTGAATTTATATACACATAATCGCGCATATTTTAACTTAACACACTAACAGCTAATATAATCGATAACAAGTTAAAATTTCCAGAGTTTTAAACATGAAATTCATCTCGTCTGTGTGGTAAAGTGTCAACGCATAGAGCATGAACGCCTGCGTGATAGGCAACCAATACGTACAAAACTGTTGTGTGGGTTTTATAACCAATAAGGATAAAATGAATTTTCTTCGAATTTCTTCTTTTGTGAGTTTCGTGTGAACAAGTTTTAAATATCATTTTGTTTTGTTTTTAATATAAGATGATATATTTCCTGGAAGTAAACTAAATATTTACATAATTATATATTTTTAACAAGTTGAGGAAGAAGTTAACTGGATATATTTTAAACTTCCTTGGAAGGTATGAGTTCAAACTCGTTGCAATTGAGAAGGAAAATGAACGATTCTGGAAACTATTTATGTGAGGATTTGAGCATATAACTATGGGGTAGGGTGAGAGTGGAAATTTTCCCTTCTTTTGAAGTCTCTGAAACACTCTTTTCTTTTCGAATTAAACACACTGTTTCTTCTGACTTTTTTTATTTTTAATTCTACCTCCCGGTTTTTGTCTGTGCGTTTGTGAATCATGTGAAGGTAAGTAGAAACTTTTTCTCTTCTCCATCCTCTGCCTATCTTGGAATGATATATTGTTTCGTTTATTTAAATTCTGTTGACAATCACTTCTTTCTTCTCTTATTTACTCTGGGCCGAATATAAATTAACTGGTAACCATAAACAAAGCAAACTCGTGACAGTACGATACAGCAATTCAGGCCAGGAAAACCGTGCTAAAGAGAAATTACGTTTTCTCCCTCCTTCTCCTCCTTCCGGTTTAAAGATTAACATCTTATTCTTTCGTACTGTATGATTTGCACAGTAAAATCACATACTGAAGAGTCCTAGATTTCGACACCAGTTGACATTGTGTAGTTGAGCTGGGACTTGAGAAATACTCTATACCGCACGGAATCTTCTCGCTTCGCTGCAAACTAGAACTATCGGCCGGCAAGTAGGAAAACCGCGTTCTATTTCCGGTCAGTGCAGTTGCCATTGTATTCTTTATTTTATGCGTGTTACCTAATATACGCAGAGTCTGTATGTGCGTTAGGACATAACATCTAATAAATTTTTAATTAACTCAATTATTTTAACTGTACTTAAGAATTTTTTAGATGTAATGTGAAGAAATTAGGAAAACGGCAACTAAATTATTGTTTCCTGTCGGTCTGCCTGTTTCGTATTTTATTTCTGTATCTTTGAGCTTTAAGTTACGTTGAGGCATTGCGTTGAGTTGAATTGAATTTATGGTCTTAAAGTGTATTTGGTTCACGACTTGTTGATTCTAATCTGTTTGGGAACTATTTATTGATTTATTTTTCTTGACTTTTCCGTCCATCATGTATTCGAATGATCAATGACTCGCACTCTTCGCCGTGTATTCATATGGTCCTGAGTTCGATTCCAGGTGGAAACTCATTGAACTTAGTGATTTGATATCCGCTGAAAACTCTTCATGCGATCTTTAAAACGTTAACGCTAACTTCATTCGATCGATGCAGGCAGTAGTAGAGGACCAACTTTGAGTCGCAAACCTTGCGTTTATGATTAAAAATACTTCGCAATGTCATGTGTTTTTTTTTTACACGAGAGAGGGCGTATATATTATGGTCCACTATTCATTGTGTGACACTAACTGAAGACAGTTACTATTGTTGCTCAGTTGAAATTTGATAAAATTGGAACCTAGTCAAATACAGTTGCCGAAGTCACAATAATGGATAAGATATGCTAATAAAAGTATAGTGTCTCAGAGAAATCAACGAAGAAGAAAGTATCATTTAATCATAAAAAAATACATTGTAAACGTGCAGAATTCATCAATCTAAATGACTAGACAAGATATCTAATAGGTTAGCTGTAGTTTATTCGATTCTTACATAGGCGTACTTAAGGCACTGTTTACATGTAATGCTTTTGTTTAATGTTTTTTTTAAGAAACCAAACTTTGTTTTTATGTCATTTTGTTAATCAGTATATAAAGTTACAACTTTCAAATATAGCGTCAAAGAGACAATCGAACCGACAAAGCAAGTCCTGAGATTTCGTTGAGATAAATAAAGGTTGTTTGTGTACATATTCGCGAAATGCAACTTCTTGTATTAAATACAAAACGTATAAACATTTTGTTTTGGGTTGTTTTAGGTTTTCTTTATAAATATCTCTCACACCATTGCTATTCTTTTATTTCTTGTTCACCCTTTAATAGTTAGCGAATGCTTGTAGCTACATCGAATACCTCTGTTATGCTTCTTTTTTTATTTTTCAAGCGTTTAATAAAAATCGATTTTTTCTCTGTGCATTTAAACAAAAATAAACTATTTTATGTTTTCTTAACTTACCACAAATCCGCAGTGTTGGTTTTAACATTACTTTGTACTTCAGTTTGGCGTTGGTGTGATGAAGTGGGGAATGAGTGAAGTAGTAGAAGTTCTTTTGTTTCCAAAACACAAACAACGTCAATGACCAACAGAAGACCTTAGAGACCTCAAATACTGTTCTCGTCTGTTTGCACTTTACGGAAGTTTTATTTGCCTCAGGCAGACAGAAACGATTACCGGAACTTTCTTTTTTTACCACGCCACCGAGGTTAACCATCTAAATTTAACTATCATGGGTTTTGACTTCTACATGAGAGTTGTAAAGGACGCTATGCTTGTTGTAGGAGAGTGGTCACTTAACTTCTTTTTGGATTTAGACTTTCGAACCAAGATGTTAAAAGTAGGACAATCGATCTTTTGTACTGAACTTTTACGATTCTTCTTTGTTCAGGGTATGTAATGTAAGCTTATTCCGTTTGAATGGATTAGGCACAATGCAACGCAGAGTTATTAAGTTATAAGTTTGCTTACTTGGTAGATTCTGGTTTCGAAAATTGACCACCTTGGTTGAAGTTACTCCTGATTTTTCTCGCCCTGTCATGCATGATAGATTGTACTATAGTCATCAAATCGTCTTCAATCTAAAATACATATTGTTTAGAAAGGCACTAATTTAAATGTTAGAATTTACAATAATAAACTCTTACCTGCTTGAAGAACAGATAATCTTCGATCTCATAAATCCTATAGTTGTTCGAGGCCTGACAATAAAGTAATGAGACTGCCTTTTCCTTTTGTCCTAAATACGTAGAAAAAAAAAGTGACTCAGAAATTAAGTGAAACATGTAACATACGACATGTGACAATAAAGTAACGAGGCTTATTTTGATCATTTCGTATATGCTTACTAAACTATGCCGTGTTCAACGTTGAACCTTTCCTCATTCCCACCACAATTCACGTGATTTGCGGTCACTGATTCTGCAGTATTTGTTTGTATTACAAGATAATTTGTGTGATCCTCGTCACAAATGCGGAATCACGGAACATCACGCAGTATAGAATGAAAAAATGCATAATTTGGTAGAAGATTAACTGTGGAAAAGATTGCAGAATAGTTTTAACATAAATCAAGAAAGTGTTCGTCTGGTATAACTGAAGAATTGGGAAGAGAATTATTTTTTTTTATCAAAATAATTTTAAAAAAAGCTCTCACCAACCATTTCTGAGACAAGGGTCACAGACACGATCTTGCAATACAAGCAGGTACTCCAGATCCAGTGCCTTTAAGACCAAGCCAGTTATAGGAGGAATAGAATACAGCATTTTCTAGTAAACTGCAAGGCTGTCAGTGCAAAAGGAGAATAATAAGTCTCGTTACTTTATTGTCAGATCTTGTTTGTTACTTTTTCTACTTAATTTCTGAACATATTTTTATACGCTTAGCTTTTAATTTAGAATAGAAGTTTGTCATCGTTCGCCATCATTTTTAAATACCAATTTGTTGTACATCTAAAGATTGCATAATTAATTATAAAATTTAGTGGTTACGTCTATTGCTATTTCCGTGTATCAGCGTTAATTTTTTAAGAATTTGTAATATACTAGTAAAACATATTCGCACATCAGAAGTACCTGCTTTAATTATTCAATTGTTTATATTTTCACACATGACAAGGATATCGTAAGTATATGTTACGTGGGAACGCTGGAATATTCCTAAGATTTTCTAGAATGTCTCCACTTATGCTTAGAACATGCTGTTGATATCTGAATACCCAGTTAAGTGTATATGCTAGGAATATTTCGGGAATCCCAATCTAGAATGTTCTGTAATATTTTCATCAGTTTAGATGAGAAATATCCTTATTTGTACCCGTTTTTGAAGGAAGGAATGACATGTATGAAATGCAATTAAACATAAGATGTTTACAAATGAGTATTATTACATATGGTGCGTGCACTGAAACACCAAGTATGTAATGATATTTTTGTTTTAGCTACACATTTTCAGCTTAGGTATCATATGGGTTGATTCCTTTCATCAAAAAGATGGTGCGTTATAGAGCGTTGGTGTAGCATTCGGAAAGTCGTTGGTTCGATCCCAGCGGCCGACCGTCATGACTGAGGTTTCTCCAGTGTTTTTCCGCAGTCACACTAGGTAAATGCCGGGATGGTACCTTCAACATAGGCCCTGGCTGACATCTTCCCTAATCCTTTCCTCTCCCCTCCCCTATCCCGGTCTGAGCCTTAGATGCCTAAAGACCATAAATAAAATTCATTTTAAAAAAAGTTGCGCATGTGTTACGCACGTTGGGGAATCGAAATGAGATGTTTCGGGAATTAGTGGCAAACGAGAGGTAAAATCTCTAGGTTCAGTTAAGTTGGTATCGGTACCATTATTTTTTCTTCTTCTCTCAATCTTTAGAGAAACACACATTTTCTTAAGGTCGAACTGCCTTCTTTTCTGGTGCACATACTAAAAACATAACCTATTACATCATCTATATAGTTAACCGTACATAAAATGTCAGCTTAAGCAATGGCTTATCAGTAATTAGAGTCTGTACATGCCAAGAAATGAAAGTTGGAATGGACCAAAGTGAAGCAAAGCAGTACCGTATTAAGTTTATACATTTTGGTATGCTTCGCTTTTCTTCATTTGCTCACTCGGTATGCCTGCCATCATTTTAATATATTGATTTTAGTATGGCATAGTTTTACTTCGTTTTGCTGCGCCCAAACTAGCTTTTTTTTTTGGTGGACGGCTACTTTTATTCTCTACATTTTTCTCTCCAAGTGAATAATAGAAAAGAATTCGATTCTCCAAATGATTCTACGTATAACATTGCGTGTTCATTTACAAGGAAACAGTAGCAGTCTTTTACTAAAGAATTAATTTCGAAATCCTTGCATGGAACGGCAAGTTCCTTTCCTAAGAAGTATACACGTGTAAAAATCTCCCCCCTGTCTCTCTCTCTCACACACACACTTCAGTGTGTCGTTTCCCCCCTTCTCATGAAATCTTCTAGTTCATTACATACTTCCCCCCTCTTAACCTTTCCATTTCTGCGTTTAGTGTGTTGAAAAGACCCTTTGATATAGTGAAGTAGTAGAATTGCGTAACAGAATGCGTAACATTACGCAAGTATCGATCGCGTAGGCATCCTTCACTTGTTTGCTATGCGTAATTTA
The DNA here is from genome assembly GCA_022664845.1 of Lepisma saccharinum. Classification (NCBI taxonomy): domain Eukaryota; kingdom Metazoa; phylum Arthropoda; class Insecta; order Zygentoma; family Lepismatidae; genus Lepisma; species Lepisma saccharinum. The sequence goes on along the minus strand of JAGDQP010031131.1, from coordinate 11,027 downwards.
TTTCAACGTGAGGATGTATGACCTATATCCATATATACATAGCCATGTTGCGGTTGGTGGTATTATTACTATTAAACGGATTTTTTTTTTCGTATTTATTACCGTTAACGTAACATGTAGAAGAATTGTATGTCATATACTATTAGTATTATTAATGTTACCTTTTTCTGAGCCTGTGGTTCAGTTTTGGAAATATATTTTTTCTTTTTAAATCCCGATTCTTGGCAACAGCGCTAAGAGAGAGCTCTGGGCAGGCGCACGTGCGGTCTGGAAAAGCAGGAACCTGCCGATGGGCTTGGCTTGGCACGGGTGAGAGAGAGAGAGAGAGAGCGGGAGAGAAACTCCCCGATACTACCACTCCCTAGTGGCAGTTTGGTGAACTATATTCCCGCGTCCGGGTTACCGTTCGGCGACGAGCAGTGTGGTGTCGTCTGCCCGGGTAAGATCGGGTTTCCCGGGTTTCCGCCTTTTTTGTTTCGTTTTTCCGCATCTCTTCCGACATCAGGTCAAGCCTCCTTTTCTCGCGACCCCAGGCTTGGGCTCAACCCGGTAACCTAAAGCAGGTCAGCTTCAAGGGCATTCCTTGAAAAGCGCGTTCTACAGGTTGTGCGTTTTTTTTTCTATTTTTTTTTTAAATCGGTACTTGTGGCTGTGGAGTGGTTTTCAGTTGTGTTTAATACTTAAAAAGAAAAATCAAGATAATCAAAAGAAATCAAATATTGTAAAAAGAAATAAAGGCTGGCGGTGTATTGTATATAGATAGATGTTGAAAGCTGTGATTTTGCAATTATTCATTTTGAAAAAGAAATGAAGAAGTAATGAAATGAAAGTAATCGTCCACTTCTGAGGAGCGAAAACATATCGGTGCTGCTTTTTGATTTCGCAACGCATTTGCGAGAAATAAATGATTTTTTAAAATAATAAAATCAAAATAATAACTTTATATCGAGCATTGTCTTTTTTTGAAAGACAGTATAGAGAAGTATTGTTTAATTCGTTGTATTGAATTACGGAAGTTGTGAATTTGTTCTTGTGTAGTGTTGGAATAGTACCAAAACACGTTTTTTTTTAAGAAAGAAAGAAAAAAACAACAAATAATTGAATTATATCCTTTAAATTTATGAATACCTATAAAATATAAACACTGGAAGCATCAGCATTTAATAATTTATTGTTGTTACGATTTGAAAGACTTGTACATAAATATTTGTTTTTATTGTTGATCGTTTACAACATGTTTACCGGCGTGTGGAAGCAGTGTGTGTCTTTAGAAGGTAAGGTGGCATCTTTTCTTCTTCTTTTTGTTGGTTTACAAGTGTCTTTCATTTGTTTTTTTGTTTTTCATATTTTGTTTTAATTTAAAATAGAGCTATGGTAGAACTATTTGCATTGTTTACAAAAGCATTTCGCAAAATGTTTTGTTTCCGGATGTCATTACAGTAATGGTTAATTTGTGGCACGCATACAGTGAAAGGGCTTCTGAAAGCAAGTAATCTTAATTTATTGTACATTTGTGGACCGTACAGACAGCTTTCGTTCGTTACCTGTTGGAGGGATGACATCCCTCGATGAATGCTTTTCGGGATAAGGAAGGAGAATACAGCGTTTAGGGCATTTCTGTAGGTACTATAACATAATTGCTTGCTGGAACTGAGAGAAGCTGATCCTTCTAACTTTCTCAGTGCCGATTCGAAGTCCGACCATAACCAGTAGAATACGTGGGCTGGATTTTTGCGCCTACCCACATAACACAGAATATCTTCCGCATATACTGTGGATATTCCAATATGCCTATAATGTCAAAGAACATTGCGATGAATAAGGATACTACCAGAATATGCTTTTGAGAATGTCAAGAGAATATTCCAGGATTGAATTTCTCGGTACCCCCAAAATATTTTGGGAATATTCTAAAAGAAGAAACCTCTTGCACATATTTGTAGAATATCCCAAAAAACATGATGCAAGAGATATTCTCATATTCCTAGGCGTGTTATTCGTTGTATATTCCTGAGATATACGTGTGCTTTACCAATAAGAATGGATATAGTTTCGTTCTTTGCAACTTGAAAATGAACAGCTAAATTCTAAATTAATTTTCGTTTAAATGTAGTGAAATTAAAGTGAGAACTTCCTAAATATTAAAGATCTCTTGTTCCCATTCAGTCCTTGCACTCTAGTTGCGAATGTCACCTATTATAGACTAGCTATAATAGGCGAACCATATTCACACTAGTAAATGCCCGCTACGCTTTGGTAAACTTGTCATGCCGAGCCTGAAAATGATCGACAAAACGTTATATATTCTGAATGCATGTTCTCTTACCACTCAAATGAGTGTCAAAGCAAAACGACAACGTAATAACGTGCCAGACAAAGGTTTACATAATCCTCAGTTTCAGACTTGGGGTGACAAGCTTTCCAAAGCGTAGCAGACAAACAACACATTTCCGAAACGAGTGACTATCACCACGCTACTTAGCGATACGAAATTAGTCAGGAAAACAATTTTCACAAAAATCTAGCTCTCACGACTTAAGGACTTCCCTTGTGAGTGAAAGGAGAAACACTGGTGTGGCTAAGGAAAACCTTAGTCAGGATAGTCGCCGCTTGGACCGTTCCCAGGACTTTGCGATTGCTAAGCCAACGCTCTACCAGCTGAGCTACGGGCACTCATCATGTCTTTCCTTAGTACGAATACTGGGATATAAATATGCCTTTTGCTTCTTTCTACCTTCTGAATTCAGTCCTGAGATTGGTTGACAGTTGCTGTCAACACTTTTACGTCTTCAGTGCAGTGGGACACCAGGCGACTAATTAGTTAGTTTCTCGTTCATACAGTGTCGTTTAGTAAATATCACATTGCAGAAGTAACTACAATCCAGACTTTTCAATTCTGAGGGATGGGAACTTTTCAGCAACCATATGATCCGGGTACAAGAATGCGAGAAAGTAACGGACAATTTCTCTTCTCTGGTCATCATTCAGGATAAGATGGATCGTAAACCCACACACTTTTTAAATAATTGGTTTTTGGCAACATTTGCGACCTTTGTAAATAATTTAGTACACTAGCTGGTGGAGAATAAGAGAGAAGGTCATGGACTTATACTGTACAATTCCATCATTCTCCTGGCATGATTGAGCGAAAAAAGAAAAGTCCTATAAGTCATGATGGTCTCCATGAGGAGAGTTCGAACCCATCTCTCTAATGGTGAGCTGTAGGCGACGATATTCACCACTGGATCACAGAGGATGAATTGGCTATAAAACTTCAGAACATTCTAAACCCTTAACATAGGGTGAAGCTGTGTGTGCTTGGCTTCTCGCTCTCGAATTCGTCAACTCACGACTACGGAGCATAGGGCATCTTCCTTTATTTTTTTTTTTTTTTTTTTAACAAGCGCTGTGTGTATTTCCTATGATCTTGTCTTCCACAGCAGATAAGAAGAAAGAGAAAAGCTGATCTTTCTACTATCGAGAGAGCTCACGTGTACCTGAAAGAGAATCAGCCGTAATAAAACTGTTTTGAACTGACACTGACTCACTCACGTAACTACTAAAAGTTGAACGTGGTCCACTAAATCATCGTTAACGTGTTACATAGTAATTGGACATTCCATAATTGGGAGATTAGAGGTTCAAATACTGATTTAGGTTACGTGAGTCAATTCCCGAAATATAATAGCAATGGTACTATATTAAAATACAACGTTGTTTGTATTCCCCTTAGTTTCTCGAAGAGGAGAAGAGTACAGACCATCACTGAGTAGTGAGTACGCTTCGCAAGAAATCCTGTTTATGACGAATTGTAGCTGGAATTGACCAGAATATTCAAACTTTCAGTTCCATCTTTTCTTTACGCCAAATGCGGAATACTGACACCATCATTGGCTACATGCAGTCTCGCATAGGTGTTAATTCTTGCCAAGTAATCCCTCACTTCGCTTCACTGTCACCGTCACTCAGCCTCACCTTTACATTGCAACTTGGTCCGTAGTGCCTTACCGCTCTGAGAGCTCAGGGCTAAACAGCACACAGACTCACTTTAAATGAGACTCTCATCGTTATGGCCACGGTAGCTACAGATAATTGCACTTCCTTTCCGTGTAATTAGCACCTTTTTTTAAAATTCTAAACAAGTGAACGTTTGAGGACAACCTAAACCAGACAAAGAGAACACTATCTACAGAACTTGAAAGGAGAGGATGGTTAAAGAAACTACGAGTAGCAATTACTATAGTAACAAAATTAAAGGCATATTTGTGGTTAAGAGGTCGCGGTACTCCCACCTTTTTGAAGATATTTTGAAATAACGGACACATGACAAGCAAGAATATTTTTTTTTGAAAACAGCCCCGATAATGCTTCAGAATATCTACCGGATTAACTAACTCGCAATTTCAATGTGTTTCTTTTCTATGAGAAGTTTGAAAACCATTAAATATGACGTAATATAACCCAGGCGTTTACATTTCTCATCGAAAACCAACATATTGAAATTGATAGTTTATCCGATATGTTTTCTGAAGCATTATTGGGGGCCACTTTACAAAATATTATTCTTGCTTGTCATTTGTCAATTCATTCTAAATATCTTTTACAAGGGGGCAGGTGTAATGAGGTCTGTTAATATATCTAATGTTTCTGTTGTAAAATTAATTAACTAGCAGGTAAGGCTTCGCTTTGCCATCGTTTCGATCACAAATCTTCCTGTTTTTTTGTCATTTATATCGTAAGCGTCTCTTGACGGTAGAAATAAAGTCTGGACCATTAATCTAGAAGCACAATACTTCATGAGCTTAGTCCATGCTGTTGATCACTATTATCTCCAGGTATGATATTTCTTATAATGTTTATTAGACGCACACACAAATATTTAACCCAATGTTGCTAAGCTGGTGAACGATTTCTGCCACAAACCACATACAAGTATTTTATTTCTAGGAAAAATTACACCACAGAACTAAGATAATGTGATACTATTTTACAGTTGACAACAGTGTTTTCACTAGACCCAAAATAAGTTATAATTCGCGCTTTGCGGCTTGTACTTTCAAATTTTGAACCTTCATCGACAGAGTAAATCTTTAACTTAAATGTCCTCTTTTACGAAACACCTCTTAGAACTGAACACCGGACATTTGCTCTAAAAACCGTACGGTTCTTAAAGTATCATGTACCCATTATTTTTTATTCATATAAAGTATTTTGTACGCGTTTTCCTTTGTAGTATATATAAAGTAGTAAGACAAGATAACATTAAGTGTATGGGCAGTAACAATATAAAGTAGTGTATTGGTAGAACGTGTTAATCGTATGCATACGACGGCCACTATTTATATTTTGAGCCTAACAATGAAGAAAACAGTAATGTGTCATTAAAAATTGATTTATTGTTTTTCGAAATACTCTCCTTTATGACCAATACACTTTTGCATTCGTTCGAACCATTTGTCAAAGCATTTTTTCCAATCTTCTTGAGACACCTCCATAATATGGTTTTTGAACGCATCAACGGCTTCTTCCGCCGACGAAAATCGTTGTCCACGCAATTTATTCTTGACATTCGGGAACAAGAAGAAGTCATTAGGTGCCAAATCAGGACTGTACGGCGGATGACCCATCAATTCGATTTTTTGAGTGTTCAAATAGTCGGTTGTTAGACGAGATGTGTGACAGCTAGCATTGTCTTGATGAAGAATGATCCGACGGCGCTTGTTTGTTTTCCGTATTTGACCAAAGACCTCCGGCAAACAAATTGTTGTGTACCATTCAGAGTTTACCGTTCTACGTTTCTCTAAAGGCACAGTTGCCACATGGCCAGTTTTCCCCAAAAAAACAGGCGACCATTTGTTTCGATGTGCTTCGAGCGCGAACAACTTTTGTTGGATTTGGTTCATCTTGGAACACCCATACAGTCGACTGCTGTTTACGTTCCGGCTCATATGCATATATCCATGATTTGTCACCTGTTACAATCTTATATACGTCTTTTGAAGCACCGCCATTGTATTTATTGAGCATTTGTGTGCACCAATCGACCCGAGCTTCTTTTTGAGTTTTTGTCAAATTATGTGGGATCCAACGAGAACAAACCTTTCTCACAGCTGAACGATCATGCAGTATTTTATATATGCTGGTGGAACTAATGCCAAGGGTTGCCTCAATCTCACAGTATGTCATATGACGATCTTGCAGTATTAGGTTTTGCACAGCATCAATGTTTTCTTGAATAACAACTGATTTTGGACGACCTTCGCGAATTTCGTCAGTGAGCGAATGGCGGCCACGATTAAAATCGTTATACCAGCGTTTCACAGTGGCAAAGGATGGGGCTTCATCGCCAAATGTGGAAATCAGTTGATCGATGCACTCTTGTGTGGATAATCCACGTCGAAAATCGTAAAAAATCATCGCACGAAAATGTTCACGAGTTAATTCCATTTTTCTGTTGTCACGCAATCTTCAATTCAACGTAAACAACACAAATAAAGCTATTGACAAAACATTTGAAGTACGTTATGGTCAAGAATGTCAGACGTTTCTATGGAAACGTCAAATGGCGCCTAAATACAATCAGTGTTGCCAAGGCTCAAAATATAAATAGTGGCCCTCGTACACAGTGAAAATATACTAAAATAGAAACGTCGCGCCTAATTATAGACACGAACTAGCATGTACTTAAACAGTGATGTTTCTCTGATTTCTAACCTGACGAAGACAAAACGACGCAGTTACGAGATAGTGCTGAGAAACCCAATAAGTGTCGAGAAAAACAAAAACACTCATAAAAAATCGTACTGAAATACGATAGATGCTTATATTGTGAACCAAAAAAATAAGGAAAAATAAACATAAAAAAACAAGGGAATGAAGAATGAATAAAACATGTCACTAAGGCCTCAGCCCACTTGTTAACGAGCGGAACATGGCTCCTGTACCGGAAATAAACCTCCCTCCTATATATAACCTCTATGATGGTAGAGGTTGGGAGGGAATGTGTTGTTTGATTGGATAGTCTGTAGGAGAGGAAGGGAAGGATTGGAAATAATCAGCATGATGTCCGAAAAGGTGGGAGAGGAAGAGAAATAGCCTTCACTGACCAGAAAGAGGACAAACAAAGAGAGAGAGAGAGAGAAGATGAGAAAGAAGTAGTGTTGATTTATGTACAAGCGAAAGAAACGAATAGCAACTGTGGAAGGGATATTTTACTGTATTGTTGGAATGGTTTAGTGGTTAGCAGAAGGAAAACGACAAATACTATTTATCTCAAGTTGTAAGATCGATATTTTTTTTTTATTCTTTCGTAATTTAAAACCTTTGGTTTGTTTATAGCTTACCCGAGATAAACACATGGTGAGCGTGTGTTCAATTTTATTGGGAAGAGTAATCTTTTTACACACAGTGAAGGAAAAGTTGAAATCCATGATCTTTTATAGATATATAAAAAACTCACACATTTATGTAAAACTTTTCGCAAATTTCTGCTGGAATACTCTTAGATTTGTTGTCATGAAATAAATATTTTGTACACGAAGAATAGAGACTTTATAATTTGTTTCTAAAAGTGAATTTTGTACAGCTGACGTCAGTGATTTAACGGGGTCTTCTACTTCTCTCAGAGCTAGAAAGTTTACTGTTGTTGCTTATGGACAGAAAATTGATACCGAATATCTTCATTTTCTAAGGAACTGGATATCTTTAATAGAAAAGAAAAGTTTTGGAGCATTCTTCAGAAGTTTATGAACGGGTTGAAATACTTAGAACGTACATTTGTTTCATAGTTTTTCAGAAATAAATTATTAAAAAATAAATAAAATTATTTTGTTTTCTCTAAATTACAATATGACTAACTTTGCAACCAATTACGCTAGAAAGATCAACTTTTTTTTTGTTTTATTCCTTGTGAACAAACGATTCTAATAATTTTAATTGCAAATATATCCGATACACCAATAAAAAAATAGTATTTTTATATAGCTATTCTAGTCCACCTCTAAAAGCTTTGATGAGGTTAAGCCACGCCCCACTCTAGGCCTGACAGTGGAAGGGGTGAGAAGTTGGAGAAGCGAATGTCTGAATAAGTATGTGTGTACCGCTTGAATGAAACAGGTTCTCGACCGGTTTCCTGCGAAAAATGGCTAATTCTGTAGAGTTTGTGTTCTTCCTGAATGGTTCTATACTAAGAGGGTGGACGTGGTGAGTGGAGGAAGATTGCCTCCCCCCGCCTCTGCTACCCCATAGAAGTTGTTATTCTAATATAATGCAATATATTATTTCGACTTTTGGAATTCGAAGACATAATTTAGATTGTTTGTCTATCTCCCTATCAGCAGGCTATCAGAAGTAATTTAGATCAACCATTTTTCTCTGCATAATTGTCTTGCAGGGAAGGAGTAGTTAAAACACTTCTTCGGAAGAGAAACAAACAAACAAATAAAAAATCATTAGCTAGAGTGAAAGATTTTACTCACTTAAAAATAGTATTTTCCATCCACTGAAATCAAAGGTAGAATGTAACCTAACAATTCCTAGCCTAATAACGTAAAATATTAAGTAATGGTTTTATTATAAACAAAACCAAAACGCCCCCGTATAAATTCGAATTATAACGTATTTCTTTTAAAAAAACTCAAAGTGATAGCAACAAATGGAGATTACTAAGCGAATGCCGTGGCCTGCCAGTTTTAGTCAGTCATAGATTTTCCCACCAGTGTCCGTTACTAATCCAACGGTGTATGGCTTATCTCTGTCGAACTTGTGGCTACTGAGATCTAGTAGGGTCACAAATGGAGAATACTAAGCGATTCAAAAGGACCTGTTAGTTTTAGAGTCACATTCATAGTTTTTCTTACCATTGTAGACCATGACTAATCCAGCTGTGTATAAATCATCTCTGTCGGACTTGTAGTTACTAAAATTTAGGAGGGACACAAATGGAGAATACAAAGCGACTGGAAAGGACCTGCCAGCTTTAGGGTCAAAGTTATAGGTTATTCCAGGGTTTCAGGCCGTGTGATATGCAATAGTACTTCTGTTTACATGCCTCCTCTATTCACAGTTTTTCCAAGAATAAAAAGGCAGAACTTCTCTATAGGTTCATCTGCTGCGGCTACAACCGCTATTAGGCACATGAGTACTGATAAACACAGACAGTGATGTTCGTTAGTGAGAGTAAAACTAACGTTAGGACATTTTTTTCGAGTCGGCGCTCAGTAGCTGCTCGAGTCGGCGCTCACTATGTGTTCGAGTCGAGCCGAGTCGATGCTCAGAGAGACTTACACTGTGACTCGGTTACAGTGAGTCGAGCTCGAGCGTTAGACTCGCCGCTCGAGCCGAGCGGATTGACATAACAGTCAGAAAAGGAGTCAGTGGACGATGTCATAGTAATGTAAAGTTATCTTACCTCATAATTTATACACAGCTATCTCGGTTTTCTACTTGTTCAGTTATTAGAGAAAACTTAGAACAACAAATTATGTTGCCAAGAAGATCAATAAACTAACTTCACATCGACTATCATGCTTTCTACTATCATTGTTTCTAAAGTTAGTAGGATAGAAAAACAAATAGTGAAACTAAATTAACACAAAAAAGTAATAAAAAATTGTTAAAGGCATTCTTTTCTTAATCTATTCGTACTAAAACAAAAAAAATAGTTTTGTTTATGCATGCCTAAAAAGAAAAGCATGAGCGCTCTCATATACTGTCGCTTCATAAATTCTTGAAATGACGCGCCCCATTCTTTTCTTTTTAGTCATGCATAAACATTTTTTTTCCTTTTTAGTACGAATTGATTAAGAAAAGAATGTCTTTAAAAAGTTTTTTTTAGTTATTTCAATGTCGACTCGCTCGATTCGAGTCGAGTCGAGTCAGTGGTCGCAACTGCTCGAGTCGAATCGAGTCGGCGCTCACTATGTGCTCGAGTCGAGTCTAGTCGGCGCTCACTATTTGCTCGAGTCGAGTCGGTACTCAGAACTGCTCGAGTCGAGTCGAGTCGGTACTCAGAACTGCTCGAGTCGAATCGAGTAGGTACTTAGAACTGCTCGAGTCGAATCGAGTAGGTACTTAGAACTGCTCGAGTCGTTGCTCAGAGAGACTCACGCTGCGACTCGGTTACAATGAGTCGAGCTCGAGCGACGACTCAACTCGAGCGTTATACTCGCCGCTCGAGCCCAGCGGATTGACATCTTTAGTGCGCAAAGGCAGAGACCTTAGCCTTACAGAAGGTACCATCCCGGCATTCGCCTGTTGAGACTGAGGAAAACCTCAGTCAGGATGGCCGGCCGGAGCAGCGTTCGTACGCTCGACATACCCAATGCCGCTTGGTTGGC
>JAGDQP010031130.1:0-22134 GCA_022664845.1 Lepisma saccharinum | reverse complement strand
TGTTACAAGTCCCTAGTTTATTTACTAACATCCCCGCCTTCATCTCAGTTACACATATTATCAGAAAGAGAGAGAGAGAGGATAAACCTCAGCTAGCAAATAAGTCAATCGATGCGCGCAAACGCAGTAAAAATCAGAAGAAATATGTTTTTTTCTTCTTTCTGGAGGTGCTCAAAATGGAGACAGGAAAAGAAAAGAGTCCGTGAAAGGAAACTGAAAAATATATGGAAAAGGGTAGAAAGATAGATAGATAGAGAAAGAAAGAGAAGAAGAGAAGACGAAAAATGATACCACAAGGGAATGAGAGAAGAAGAACGAAACCATCTAAAAAAAAGAACAAAAAAAAATACTCCTGCATCTTAAGCCAATGGTATTCGTTCGTTACATGCATTTCGTTCAAGTTTGTTCTCTCTGTCTCTTAATAAATCAACCCTTTCGGATTCTTATTTTTCTCATCTTTTCCCTTCTCTTTTTTTTAGAAAAAAAAACAGAAAAAGATGGCGCGTGGAATTGTGTTCTCATTTATTTTCAAGTTTACAATTACGTATACCTCATTTACACAGAGGAAGAAAAGGAGGAAAGAAGGAAAAACTGTGGGAATTAGGAAGACATTTTTTATTCATACTGTTGAAGAACAAGATTCTTTTTTTTTTTTTTCGTCAAAATGAATCATATATTCTTCTTCAGAAAAGCTTTTTCTGTTTACTTTTCAAAAAGTATCTCGTTTTGTGTTTATTTTTTAAAAAGGAACTGCTTAAAGAATGTTAAACGTAACTGCCATAGACAAATATAGCGCTTGATCTTTAAGATTGTCAGGTATGAAAACATTTTTTTGTTCATCATGCGAAATATTTCTATGTAACTATATACTTTGTTTTAAATAATGGACACCTAGCTTGACAGGCTAGTCAAAGTAACCAACGTATAGCACTATTTTGTTGTGGGGACTTGAGTTACAGGACAACATTAGATAAGAAACTTGCTGTTTCTTTTGGTTTTAGGACAATTAAATTTTCCACTTTATCCTCACACCTGACGAATATTTTCAGCAAAGAAGATGCAAACCTAACCGACCTACAGATATATCTTATATCTGAAATTACAATCCAAAACCATGAGCACCTTGCATAGGTGTGACTCTAGCGTTGCCTTTGTGACGAAGATGAATGCTGTGTGTCCACTCTATGTAAGTTATAGAAGTTGTTAGGGAATACCGGAATGGTACTTTAAGTAAGGGCCTGACCTTTACTGTTCCCATCTTCTTTCCTCCCTTATTCCGTCCTGAGCCAAAGATACCTAAAGGTCAAATAAATAAATAAATACATTCAATCGAAATCGTAAATTTGAAGGAAGAGCTCAAAATTCAAGAAACTGCTCAATTATATAATTGCAACCATAGATGTTAAACCTCACGAAGACAGCGCTTATGAGAACTCACCGCACCCTCTCAAACCTTTACTGCTTGAGCTTGAGGACCAATTTGCAAGGTGAGGATAGAGGACTGAACTAAGAAGTGTGTGAGAGTGATAAAGATGAACCAGTGATAACTTACTGAAAACAAAAAAACTTAAAAAGAAACAAGCTTTGCATGAGCTTTGGTTAAATTTCCAGTTCCCCCCTCGAATAGTGTCTCTTCGTCTTTTCTCTCTATAATTTCTTGCCTTTTTCTTTTTTTTTCTGTTAAAAAATGTGAATGCGTAGGTGCGGGTGAAACTACACTTATTGTTGGCTTCGTGAGTCCTGCCTCGCCCTTCGCTCTCTTCTCGTATTGTTCGTAGACAACTTCCGGTGAGTTTTTGTTATACGTATGTGTGTGTTATTTTTTAAAAAAGAGGAAAAGAGAGAGAGAGAGAAAAAAGAAGCACTTTCCCGAAGAGAGAGGATCACCGGAAACGGGCAGAGTCGATCAGGACGAAGAGACGGATTCAAGGGCTACTGCCCACCCACCTCGGATAGTGTCACTTCCTCGTACCTTGCGATGCGAAACATCACCATCATCATCTATTAAAAGTCCACCTCTCCGAAGAGAGGAATTCGATATCCGCTTCTCAGTCACTCAAGCTATCTATCTTCCTGTTATTAAGATTTAAAGAGCAATGTCCAAAAAGCAGGAGGAAATGATTTAAATCCAAATCTCCCAACAGAAAGATTTTGTTTCCTGAGGAAATTTGCGCGTGGGAGAGAGAAAAAAAAATATGAAAAACGTGACCGGACAATGCTAGTGGTTCAATTCTCTGAGATACATCCCTGTCTGTACTCTGTAAGGATTACGTTTCTTGAATGGGGATGACGATGTTGTCCGGAGGCTGGTCTATGACCCAAAGGTCCTTGCGTAAGGTGAACTGATGGAGATTTGTCATTGCCTTCCATCGGGTGAAGATAACGTCTTAAGGACGGGACCTGCAGTTTAAAGTGAATTACTTGTGTCGAAACTGAAAAGACAACGAACGAACATTACTACTCATCTGCGGTGATCGCTTGTCTCTCAAAGCGACAATAATATCCTTCTATAAATACGTATATCTACGAACCAATCTGGTCTCTGTAGGCTTATTTGCATTTACTGAAATTAAAACTTTATTTGTCTGATAATTAAAATTCATAAATATTAAACTATGTGATGAAAATTATTAGTCTTCGGATCAGCATTACTGTTTGTGAGTTTCAATGTGCGAATGCCGGGATCGTACCTGGAACTCAGGCTCTGGCTTCTATCTTTTTCGTTCATGCACCGAAAGAAGGCATCTCTTAGACATGTGGCGAGTTTAGGTTACAGCTGTCTGCCTAGCCTATAGATTTTTTTAAAAGAAATCTTTGAAACATTAATTCTAATCTTCTTGTTCTTTTTAATCAAGCTGTTGATGGTTATTATACATAAATTGTTTCAATCATTATATTTATTCCAAATAAATTTATTCAACTTGTTTTACAGTTAAGCAAAATAATAATTTAAAACAATTCTAAAAGACACTATATTTTACAAGATATCATTTTTTCTTTTAATGTACGTCGGGTATGAAGCATCAGAAACGAGCAAATCCAGATTTAGTGTACCATTGATCCTGTACATCAGCAGCCCAGCCTGACGTTCTGGTATAATTAGCTTGTTAATGGAATTACTGTATTATCCGCTGGTGGTCGGATACATCCACACAAGAGCTCTTCTGTACGCGAAATGCTGCGTGGATAATTGTTCTCATTGGATTTCTCTTTTAATGATGATGTGATGCATACAAAGAAAGGAGATGAAGGGGGGGAGTTAGGGGAAGGAGAGAAGGAGAGTATGATGGAAAATTGACGGAAGCTAACTGGAAAGATTATTACTGCTCCACATGAAACAGGTGAATATATTGCTCCACGAAAGATGCCTTATTTTATTGTTGAACGCTATTAAGATTAGGGCCGATACTATACTAATTTTACACTTTTTCTCGTACACAACTTTTACTTAAATTTTTAATACTTCTTTCTGTATATATCTTATTCACTAATCCAGCTTATTCACTTTCACATACAAATTTCTTTAATATCAGGTGAGAAAAGTGACAATGTAAAGTACAATAATTCATATGGATATTATCACATTTATGATACGATATTAGTTTTTCTTGGTTTCTTCTTCTTTGGTTTTTCTAATGGAGTTACTACCAAAAGTTAAGGCTTACTCTGTCATGAAATAACACTATTTTCTTACACGAATATCAACCAAGCATTTCACCTTCATTCTTCCTTTCTACCGACTCAAGCAACCAAGACTGTCATGGCCATGGATCCTCATATCCGAGGTTAATAATGAGTGCAAAAACTTGTTACTTTGATTCACATAGTTGCTAAGAATGCTAATAGACTTATAGGTTTCCTGTGGCCGCATGCAAGGTAGAAAGGTGATGAGCAATTTCCTCCCACACCAAAATGTTTTAAAAGGAAATCGGATCTTTAAAAAAAAAATGAAGATGAAAAAGGAGAAATAGTAGAAGTAGTGTATAACACAGAGGCGTGTTAAAGAGCCATGCAAGGGAAGAAAGGATGGGATATTCATTCATTGAGTATACTTCTTCAGGAAGTATGACTCGAGCGGAATTCCGTAAGGACCCCGCCTTTCCCCTCTTACTGCACTCGAGAGGATGTATTATAACCTTGATCTTCTCTCATCCTTTTGATATGGAAAGAGAAGAAACTTGACGAAGAGAAAGAAAAGACAGGAAGTGAAGATGGAGTTACTTGGTGACTATCTGGTTACACCTCATTCTCTCTCCTTTCTGTCTGTCTAATCTCTCTTGTGTCGCTCTTCGAGGTAGCCACGGAGTCTTAACCAGGAGGAAGTCAACGTTTGACAGCAAAGCAAGAAGTGGTCATGGTAGAAATGCTGGTACTATAAGCTTACGTCGTCTCCCACGGTGAAAATGCGGTGAGGCAAAGAAAGTCTCAAAACATTATACCTATAATGGTTTGAACAGCCTGCGTGTGCAGCCGGAAGTTACCAAAAGCTTTTAAAAACAAACTTATAAGTATGTAGTGTACGAGTTATAAGACAAGAACATGCACTGTACCGATGAGAGGTGCAATTCTATTGCCGATATTGGCCTGCCCTTAAAATATCAGGTTAAGAGATTTGCATGGTGTGCATATTCTTTTTTTCTATTCACAGCTTATATATTGGATGCGCTATATATATATATAATTAGTTCCTCGACCTCGGGTTGGCCGAGCGCGCTCGCTTTCTGTGCGCGTGATCATGGGTTCAGTTGTCCACGGAGTCCGGAGTCCATTGAACAAGCGACGGTGTCAAGGTTGTTAACGCAACGATCCTTATTAGTCCATTACTGCTCTATTTGGCTTTAGAAACTAGAGTTTGCTACTTCCTAATTCAACTACTCCCTTATTTGGCATCAAGATACTAGTCCAACGTCCATCGGGAATCGAACCTAGATTCCTTGCACCAAAGGGGGGAGTGATAACCCCTTGACGAAATGCGAGCACTAGTACTAATGCATATATTTGATGCTTTTAGGAACAAACCCCGCCCTAGTGCTTGAAGTGAGATTTAAACCATGGTGTTCAATGAGCCCTGACAACGAATCGAATCCAAAACTCCGTATTTGCTATGCTGTAAGTGTCTGAAGAGATTCTTCAAAATGCTTTATCTTCAAGTGTGTTTGTAAATTACGCTTTGATGAACTTGAGCAGATAAATAAAATGTCTTGAGATAGTTGCTTTCTACAAATTGGCTATGAGAGGACAGAATAGGATCAAATCTTGGAAACTTTGACCATCTTGTGAGTCGTCACGATTTTCTTTCTCAGTTCCAACATGCATTTTACGGGATAGTACCTTGAATATGGTTCTGGATGCTTACCCTCGTACATTATCCTTCAGACTTTACACGAGAACCTAGGTAAACGCATCAGTACAACTCAGAAATTGAAATGAATATTAAAAAACGCTTCGGTTGTAATACGTCAACCAGACTACAAATCTTTGGAGACAGCTGTAAACAAATAGAAAATCTGTAAAATACACTCACTCAATACTGTTCCGATATGATGTTTGAAAGTGGAGAGGGGCAAGAAATTGCTAATACAGTACATGACGATAGTGATACGTAGTTAAAGAAGCAAGAGCAACTTCCTTCTTCCTTTGGCAAACCTCCTTGAGAAACCTCGAGCACCGCGGACGTTCCCCACTCAAGTACCACTTAAGAAGGCATCTCCCCACTTCCTACTCTTTTTTGAAGGTTAAGACAAGGACCTTTTGTGGATCTTTTACTGTTATACTTCTTATTATTATGGCTTCCTTTTTTCTCCCTGATTCCCCTTTCCGAAATATCTTTAGAGGATTCTTCCTCAATTCTTCAATGTCTCTCTTTCCCCGTACTTCTTCCTCCTTTTCTAACTTCCTCTGTCTTTTTTTCACCTCCCTCCTTCCTGCTCCTTGTACAACTACCCCCTTCTTTGGGTCTCATAGAATCTTCTCCGTCTGTCTCTTCCATCCTTGCCAATGGCTACGTGATAGGCTACATCCTTTGTAACAAGCTGTTCCCACGGTGGTCCAATCCAAAACTTATCCCACAGACACCACCAAGTCATGCTTCTCAAATCAAGAGAAAAAAGGAATGATGTGTGACGTGATTTAAAAGAAAGAAAAATTTAGAATTACATCTATTTATAATCTAGCCAAACAATGCTGTTTTCTTTAAATATCCACAAATAAATACCTTGTTCACAAATAAGGCAATTTTCGAGAAAATATGTGCATAAAAATATATAAAGAAGATTATTTTAAAAATAAAAATATTCTTCTTTGTACAGTTTGGTGTACATATTTTCCCTGAAATTGTCTCACTTATGGACAAGAAGTTTATCATCTTTCTAAATGGAAATAGAAAGACATGATAAGCATCTTGTCTACAAATAAAACGATTTCAAAGAAAATATGTAATTACATAAAAATGTACATACTCCTTCGTCTCATTTGTGGACAAAAAGTTTGTCTTTCTAAATCGAAATTGTGTACATTTGATGTGCATTTCTTTATCTAATAGTCACTTTCTAAACACTTCTTACACACATTTTGTTCGATAGCATTACACGTACTCACTTTCGCTTCAAATTTCAATATCTAGCGACAAAACTAATGAATTCAGTGCTAGTTCAGTTGTATTAGGCTGTCACGGAGAAGACCCGGGTTCAATCCCTGCTCTCGTATTGTTTTACTTCTTCGCTTATTAATACACTCTTACATGTAAAACTCGATTTTGTTCACCTCTTTGCACATTTAATGTACACAGAAGTGAATACAACTTGACCCATACATATTTGACGTATAGAAAAGAATATTGAATTGTAAAAGAAGTGTAGACCCTACTTATTTTTTTTTTTTTTTTCAGTTTAAATACTAACAGCGAATGGCATCGAGATGAACCTAGTTCTCGCCGCAAACAGGAAAGAATTGCAGTAGCCATAAACTGAATGATTTGAGCCAAATGAACAAAGGAAAAGCTTTATTGTTCAAACCATTCAGTTTATGGTCACTGCAAGATTACAAAAATTTTAATTTTATGAAGCTCTCAAAATATAGTTACATATACGAGAATAGCCAAGAAAGATCACAGTAAGGTCCGATATTAATCAAATCGAAACCATGTGTAGTATATATTGTAGAGAATCGGAGGTCTAAAATTATCGTGAACTCAGTCCCAAAGTAATTGTTTTATTATTTTAGTGGCTAATCTAATCGCTATATTTTCTCATTCTAATACTTTCCTATGTTACTAAGAAAAATATCCTCAATTTAACGTGGCAACTAATCTGAATATCTTGGCACACTGTACTTGCGATTCTGGATTTGCTTAGGGTCCTAAGCTATGGCCTAATACCATCACACGTTTGAGGAAAAAAATGGCCGTTTAATAACTACGTCCTCATCGAGAATCGAAACCCGGGACCCATTGATTACAGTGTGACGAAAGAAACCACTCATACCACTGGGAACACTTAAAATATCTAAAATCAGTAATACAGCAAACAGTTCTCTATAGATGTTTTCATTTTATCTTTGTACTTAAGGTAGATTCTATGGGAGTAATTCATCGCCTTGTTTCAACCGTAATATTTCTCAAAGACATTTCTTTTTTCTTTCCTTTATTGATTCTTCCCCTCCTGGCCTATATTTATTTATTTTTTACTACCCCCGTTCTTTCTCCCATTTCCTCATTATATCTTTAATTTAACTCCCTCTTTTCCTTTTCTCCCATCTTCTTCACCATCCTATTATCCTTTTCTTCCACTTATTATTTCACAGCCCATAAAAATACCTCATCCATCGTCAGTGGTAGCAGAGACATTGAACGTTATTCTTCCTTCCCTTCTGTACCGATACAGAACACACTAACGAAAAAAAATAAAGCACACACACAAAGAGAGAGAGAGAGAGAGAACTCTTCCGTCCTCTCTGATGTTCAGTAGATCTCGGCCCGTCTAAAACTGCCGTAATTAATTCATAGACAAGACACACAGACACTCAGACAGAGAGAGACCGAATGACGAAGGCAAAAACATGGATTGCTTGTCACATGGTTTAGCGAAATAGGGGCAAATGGGGCTACAGGGACGGTAGGGGGGTGGGGTGATCCTAGTCTGTTAAATAGAAACAAAACGTTAAATCACAAGGACAAAACTAGAAGTAACAGTTTAATTGTCGGTAACAACTTGTTACGTCCTTATCGGCAGGCAGGGGAGCAGAGAATGAATCCCACGATTAAACTATGTATGGGTCTAATTTAACAACAAGGTTATAGTCAGATGACGGTAATGTGTCACAAAGATCTAGGAACAAAAACAGTTTAGTGGAGGGGAGTTAAACAGGAAAGAAAAAGGCTCTCAGGTTGAGTTGTTTCTGACAAGCATAATTAAAGCAACTATTTAAGCTAATGAAGTTATAAATTGACAATTTTAAGTTCGTTAGGTTTTCTTTTCTGACGTGTGCTTAGGGTTGACTCTGTCCTCTCCCCAATTCATGGAGAGAAATTCTTTTAATTAAATTGATCATAATATGGGTTTCCTTAAAGATTTTTATGAATTGTAAAGAAGAAGCATCTGCTTTTAATAAATATCAACACAATGTATGTAAGATCTACTTAAAGAATAATAGAATAAGACTGTCGTCTTTCTTGTATTATTTTTCTTTAATGCAAGAAAGAAAATTATACTAAAAGTTGGAGATTATATAAAAAGGATAGAGAGAGAGAGAGATAGGAGATGATTATCCGTATTGCATTGACAAAATTACTTTTAGGTACTTCAAGGATAATTCTGGATACAACTTTGATTGCTATAGGGTAACCCGGGATACTTCTTCATCTAATAGCAGGATCTTTGTTTACGCATTAGATCCAAAAATATAAACTAGGATTTGCTTCTATGTGGTCAACTATAAGATTGTTCTACTGTTTACAACTCTGGTTTGAAATGAACCAGAACTCATGTACGACAGAGATGACAATTTTAGGTATTGCAAGCACAAACAAATAATTTCCTTTAATTCATTAGCCCTATAACTACATTCTGCCTCGGCAGCTCTATAACAGTAAACTTACAACCACTATCAATTGAGTGAATTGTCGGAGCTATTCAGATATGGATTTAATTGAATTTAAGGCCTTTTGGCGTCTTTGACTCGGGCCGGAATGGGCTACGTAGATGATCAGGAAGGTATCAGCCAGAGTTTTTCTTAAGGTACCATCCCGGTATTCGCCTCGGTGAAACAGAGAAACACTGGAAAAGTTCAGTCTTAATGGTAGGCTATGAGGTTTGAACCCACGTGCCTACCTTTATGAGGGTACAATGTTGAGACTTGAAAAGTATTCCGAATTGTTTAGGTATGAAACTCGCATACAATTTTGGAATCCAATTTAAAACAAATTTTTAGATTGTTTGATTAAATAATTCTTAACGTCTTAAACGTGCGGAT
This sequence comes from Lepisma saccharinum, assembly GCA_022664845.1. NCBI lineage: Eukaryota > Metazoa > Arthropoda > Insecta > Zygentoma > Lepismatidae > Lepisma > Lepisma saccharinum. Next base: position 12,666 of record JAGDQP010031130.1, on the reverse strand, counting down.
GAGCTTCTAAGGACAGGACCTACAGTTTTTTGGTAAAATAGGCTCCGAACCACTCCGTTCAATGGACCCCAGCGGGCGAAACAGAAAATTCCGTCAGTTAAATGAAGTTCCTTTTTTAATAGTGCACAAGTTTTTGCATTGACTAACATTGTTGTAGCATATAATTGAATTCAATAGATCTCTTAGGTGGGTCGTATATGGTTTAACTTTTAGGTTGAATGACCCTTGTGCATAAGGGTGGTCGGTTCTACAAGAAACTTATCTTCGCCACACACACACTTTCTTTCTGTTTGTATTTTGTTTCTGTTTTCCTTAAATCTTTATTTTGAAGTTTTCTGAGGGATAATTAGAGGTCTGCAGTCACACCTGCCTTTCGTATTCTCGATAAAAGCTGCGGATAGGATAAAGGGGGATGGGGGAGAGAGACGCACGACGTTTTTCTGCCACACATAGCTTGCTCTGGAAGGAACGCGAAGTTGTCCAATACAACACACACACACACACATGAACTGAACCCCCTTTGCAGACTGTAGGTCTGGTATCGCAGCGGCAGGTGGTGTCAAAATAAAGAAATTCTCCCCCTTGTACCACTAACGGCCGTTCTGCAACCCCAATGAACAACTCACCCCTCTATTTTTTTTTATATTTCTTTCTTTTCACAATGCTTCTCAAGTTAGCGTCTTGAGGGCGACGTAGTGGGTTATGGGGAAATACGCTTTGCACTACTGGCAAGACGGTAGTGCACCGTAGCGTAAAGCCGGTATAGCAGTTGTGCGATATGTCTTATTCTGTGAGGTGCTATATCTTATCATTTTTGTGCTTAGTTCAGCATAGAGACTGGGAAACAAACAGATCTTTTCGTCCAAATTCTTTCCATTAGCCGTATGGCACAACAATTCTTTTTTGTATTAATTAATACACTATTATGTTCATGAGACTGCTCTTCTCTTTTTAAGAGGAAGTAAAATAGAAAAAGATATACTATATGGTATGATTACGTGTGAACCTAGAAGGCCATATTGCACTTACGAAATTTGTGATTAAGCAAAACCGTTAAACTTTTCAAAAAAATATCTAAGGACGTTACATTGAGAAACGTTAAAGAAACGTTAAATTCTATTGTGATGACAAATATGACATAGTGACCTTCTATTATTAACCCCATCACCATTATATGGGAAGGCAAATATATCTTGTATGAGGTGTGACTGTAGCTCTTATTAGGTGCAATTAGTCGTAGAAATGAACATAAATGTTATACAATTGAAGTTACGTTTTTCATCAAAGTTTATAGGAAACAATATATTTATCAACTCACTATTTGCAATTCTTTTACTTTTTTTTTTAATAGCAGCAGTTACCAAACATAATTTAACTTTACAAACTTTACCGGCTTCACTTCAGATACTCCCCTGGATCGTTAAAAAAAAAACAGTAAACCTTTTAGATTAGGTTGTTTAGTTAGCTACATTTAAATTGATGACTGTATGCCGTCTTTAGTTAGGATTAGGGCCGCTGTGGCTTAGTAGTGGAGCGCACGCTTCTTGTGTATGAGGTCCTTAGTTCGATTCCGGTGCATGCCATAATGGGCCTTGTGGATGGACAAACACCGTGTGTGTGGGTTTTCTCGGAATGCTCCCGTTTCCTCCCACTTTCTTCCATCAATTCTCTCATCATCCATCTGGCCTGAGGCCTCTAGGTTTAGGTTTATTTAGGTTTAGTGAAACGATTATAGTACTTCGAGAGGACGTCTCAAATCCAGGGTTGAAAAACTTAACACTACAATAGATACTAGCTATAGTACAAGTAGTCATAACAAGACAAAATAGAATAAGCCAATAAGCATCCTCACACTACGAGTATTCAACGGTGGTGTGTTCAAAACCAAATGGAGATGACCAAAGTTGCTTTAATGCATTATTGCTTCATAGAGGAATTTTGTATGATACTGTCTCAAAATAGTAAGAGATGCTTAGCTTCAGCTCCCCATCCAAGCGCGCTGCCGCCTCAAACCGAAGAAAGCGGAGAGGATCGGAAAATTTAGGGTGCACGGGTCGCGAAATATTATTTTTACCTCCTATTTTCATGCATAAAATTAGATATTTATGTTGAGGCGAATACAATTTAAGGAGGGGCACCCCCTTCCTGGATACGGAACTGTCTCCATCATTGGTAATGTAAATATGTAAATAATAATCTTTATAAACGTGGATTGTGTATCATATTATGAATGCTTTTGTAACGTCATAGGGTTGATATTTATGAAATTACCGGGTTATCCAACAAAAATAATTTTGTGTCTTAGGAAAACTCCATTTGAATCCACACTTACAGGTACTAGTGCTTGGACAGACAAATTCTAGCTAGAGACTTTCTCCATCTTCATGTGAGCGCTACGCGATGCTCAGTCAGCATGGCCAGGAAGTAACAATCTTTCGTACAAGATTATGGTAATTGTATAAAAAGTTCTACAAGAGGAACTTTTGCTTAGTTAGCAAGTCAGTGGGGCCAACCATATTATCTTGCATGTACAGGAGTTAAGTTTGACCATTTTGTTCTGGTGACGAGACATAGAGAAACAAGCAAAGGACTTGCCAAGCTGTTCTTCCTCACAATTTCATCAACATGGTTTTGCTTCTAATGGTCTTGAGCTGGACTCCCCTCGCTCTCCTTCACTAAAGAAACTTGACCTAGAAGCTTTGCTTTTAGAAACATGGAACAAAAAGTAGATTGGTTGTGGCATTACAAAGACTGGTGAAGTAAGATAACTACTGTTTGCTGTCAAAAAATGCAAACATTCGTGTACATGGTGTGTATAAGCGCCAACATTATCGCTTAATTGTCGGAAGACGAGTGGAAATATACATTATCAAAGTAGCATTATGTGCTGTGACGGTTCATTTCAAGTACTATGTTTTTTGTTTGTATTTTTTTAATTTAAAGTATTACAATCTTACTGTCTTTCGTTAGAGTATAAACGTTATAAAGTGATTCGTTCAATTTTACCCCAATAATTAATCGTGACATTCAGGTCAGAACACAGAATCACGATTGTTTAAGCTTCTAATTTTTTTAAAACAATAATGTGTCAATCATGATTAGTATTTTCTGTCATTACTTGGCTGAGATAGCTTTTAAGTTTGTTGGAAATTATATTAACTGTTTCTGTAACTGAACAACAAATTTCCAAGGAATAAAAGTGTGACATGAATTATTGCACTCAGCCCATGTGGTCCAGTTGGAACCGTCGTGGGCTTCGGATCGGCATCGGGGAGGCACGCAGGGTTGAGTCCCACTACCGGCTCTAACTCAGCTTTTCCAGTATTTTCCTCAGTTCACCAGGCGAATGCCGGGATCATACATCAACTAACGGCCTGACCGCTAGCTCCTGCATCCCTGTCCCCAGAGGAGTGGTCGGCGAAGGATGTTATTCCTTAGACGTAACGGGCTTAAGTCATAGTTGCAAGTCCAGCATACAAAGGAAATTTGAAACTGCATTCAGGGATTCTGCCAGGATTTTCAGTTAAGGGGACGGGATGTAAAACCAGAATTAAGGGTGCATTAAGTAGGGTTCTATCGATTTTTAACTGTATTTTTTAAAAGTTGGTAGTGTGTGTGTGATCGAGAATTGTGGGGGACGGGTAACACCACCATGGGAAGGTATCTGGTAGAATCCCTGACTGCACTGCACTTTTTTCCCCAAGTGAATCGAACTCGAACTTCACGCACCGCCTTCAACCACTAATTGTAGACAAAATTTGAGTATATGTGTAGTTCGCAGTGTTCGAGTGTTGTCAGGTACTAGATATCAGTTCACCTGCCTCGAATCCCAATTTGTGAGATATATTCGTTTTAAAATTGAATAGCTTATTGAACAGGAACGAGCTTATCATCATTTATCTACTATTTAAAAAGAGTCCATAAATGGAAAGTTTAACTATATTTTAGTTGATCTTGGGAAATATCAACAACAGGCAACAGCACATATCCGAGCTAGTCTAGTAGCGTAGGTTGTACGCTATGGACCAGAAATTCTGGGAGCCGTGACAGTTCAAAGCTGGTATCCTAACTGAAGTTTTTCTAGGACAGTTTCTCATTTTCGCAAGGCGGGCCGATATGATGAATCATGTTTCCCCGTCCTGGAGAAATGTCTCGGACAAACAGTGAGAACGAAGTAGGGTCGGTAATATGGTGAGTCGGATATCGAGCGTACGCTCGTCGCATTTAGTCTTCTACGATTTATTGCGACTCAGTCTTCTCCTCAGTGTCTGACCTTGAGGACGAGAAAAGAACGACAGAGGTAAATCAAGTAGCGTTCTTCATAGCAACCCAAACCGCATAACTATCGTTTGGGTTGCATAAACTGAAGGATATCGTCGCTTTCAAGGGATCATACACTTACGCCCTCCTGTCTTGAACGCAACGATATTAGTTTATAACAACTAATCTCTCCGTGCTTCTTAAACGTAAAGGCTTTCTTGACAGAAAAGTAGGGCCTATGATCAAATCGACATTATGAAACTATACCAGAAATCATTGCTTTATAAAACAAGAAAATTACAACACAATCCAATTGAAACGTGAAGTGTGACATTCAATTCTAAGCGTTGAACAAAATGAAAGTAGAAAAGAATCAATGGATATACAAAGACACACACAACAAGTTACCATAGCAAGTTACATCAACAGCGTGTTCCGTGACAATGAGTAACACCCTATTAGCATGTTGATTCTACGTTGTAACACCCATCTGGCAGGTTGCGGCAGCAGAAACAGGCAATAAAAAAAAAGATAGAGAGAAGCGATGAAACAGGAAGGGAAAGAATCGATGAAAGATGGGAAAACGGAGAGAGACAGAGACTAGTTTCCACGACTGCCACGTGTCCGATGTAATTACCTAACAGTCTCATAACCCATCATCCTTCCTACTACACTAGTAGCCTCCAAACAGATTCATTGCATCTTTCATCCCCTCTCCTCTTCTCTTCCTTGTAAAGATGATTCATTCAAATTTTTCAGCCTTCTCCACCTCCTCAGGCATCAATTCGTACTTCTTCCCTATCTCCCTTCTGTCTTGCATCTTCTCATCTCTTCGTGATGTTTTTGTCGCTCTGTCTTCGACTATCTGACTCATAAGAACAAGAAGATTGAACTAGCATGGGGATACGAGAAGAGATGATGAAGTTTCCTTTTTAGAAAGGAATGCTTTACGTATCCATCAAAACTTTTGTTCATCGCTATATCGATATATACGTACATACACCAAGCCTAACAACTCTTAGGGTTTTTTTCTTTCTCTGTTGTGCACCCCTCGTAATGCCCTCTCGGGATCTTTTGAATACCTTCTGCGTGGCCCCTCTCCTCTCCTTCTGTCCTTTCTCCTGACTCACAGACGCTTGCTTTGCTTCTTTCTCTCATCTCATTCTCACAGCCAGCTGAGCCTTTACGTCACGCTTCTGCAACCCCTCAATCAGTTTTTTTTCTCGTCTCCAGGACACGCGACCACTATGTCAAGGTTGCCAAATCAATCCTTTTTACGAAACCACTAAAGGAAGGGGGATGAGTACGGTGGGGAGGCGGCAAAAATGTATTACTAGAACACAAAATTTAAGAATATTGGATGTGCAGAATCATAACGAAATGTTGCCGTCCTTCTAAAAGCACGAGTAGTCATTCAAAGTAGAAGCACGAGTAGTTATTGTATTTTCGCTCCAGGAATACATGGCTATTCTAGTTAACAAAATACAGCTCACCCAACCCCCATGGTCTACGAAAGATTATCTTGAACTACGGATTCTGTTCTGATAAAACCATCCCCAGAATTTGAATTTAAATTTATTTAAGGCCTTCAGGTATCTCTGGCTCAGGCTGGAATATGGTACAGGAGAGGATGCGGAAAGTAGCGGCCAGGAGCTTATGTAAGGTATCATCCCGGCATTTGCCTAGTGAAACTGAGGGAAAACCTTGGAAAACTCCAGTCAAGATGGTCGTCCACAGGGTTCGAACCAACGTTCCTACCCAATGCCGATACGAAATCCGCGACGTTACCACCTGGACCATGAGGGCTGGGTAAAACTTTTCCCAGATTTCCCCTCAGTGACACCAGGCGAATAGTTGAGTTATGCATTGAAATAGGGTCTGAGCCCTTTCTCATCCTCCACGAGCAGAGCAAGAGTGAAGGGCAGAGCTAGATAAACTTAAGTTTCCAGACTAGAAAATTTCAGTAATGATTTAACATTTCAGCTCAGAGAAAACCGAAGTTCAAAACCTTCTTGGCTTTCCCTTAACTTCGGTTTTGTCCTTCACATGTGTTCCTGTTTATACAAGCGGTTGACGCCTACGCTATCATTGCTGGTGGTCCCGGATTCGGGTCTCGGTGGTTGTTCTCAATGACGATATTAAACCAGCATCGTGATGCCAGCTGAGCTGAAGTAGCTAGTTGAATTAAGAAATAGATCACTTCGGTCTCGAAAGGCAGATAAAGCTGCGATTTGGAGTCGTTACGTTCACAATACGATACTCTATCCAATACAACACACCTGGCCACAATAAAATACAATAACGGTTTACAGTAAGCATCACTCAGCAACCTTCACTCCTAAAATACGAGAATTGGTCGAGATTCAAATCTCTAGGGCTTCCTTATTGCCAGCATTTATTAATTAAACAAACTACACAGTACAAGTACAGCTCAGAAACAATTTTCATCATTTATTTATTTATTAGCACTTTCTAGATACAGCCCAGCTTCGGCCATTTCCACTGGATATTTTTAATAATAATAACAGCAGACGGAAGGACTTTGAAAGGAACCATCCCTGGCCTTATTCTACGTACCATTTGCCTAATGAGATGGCCGGCACTAGAAATCGAACCCGCGTCCTCCCGAGTCTCGATTACAAAGCAAGCACTCTACTGACTGCTACACCTCGTTTCTAGTATTGTCCACGAAACGACAGTGAGATTGTCTCGTCTCGAAAATGTCTTGTCCAGAAAGTGTATCTCTTGAAAAAAATGTATATTGTATATTACGAAGATCTGTGACCCAGCGGCCGTTAGTGTTGCCGACGAGACGAGATTTAGGCTGTCTCGTCTCGAAAGTGTCTTGTCCAGAGAGTGTCTCGTCTCGAAAAGATGTATATTTTACATTACAAGAGCTCTGTCTCGTTTAGTTTTCTATATCCATTTCTCTGTCTCGTCTCGTCTCGTGGCAACACTAGTAGCCATGGCTCAATGGTAGAGCATTGGCTTAGCATTCGGGAGGTCGTGGATTCAATTTCAGTGGCCGACCATCCTGACTGATTTTTAGTGGTTTTCCTCAGTCATACTAGACAAACGTCGGGATGGTACCTTCAACTTAGGCTCTGGCCGATACCTTCCCGGATCTTTTCCCCCTCCCCTATCTCGGCCTGTCTTAGATGGCTAAAGACTATAAATATAATTCATTCATTTACGAGAGATGTCTCCTCTCGTTTCCATAGACATTTCTCTATCTCGTCTCGTCTCGTGTGCAACGGTACTCGTTTCGTTATGACAACACAATAACAACAATGAGAGGAAGAGAGGAAAGTTTAGGGAAGGAATCGCTCCTAGCTTTAGCATAGGTCTGAGCCAACCGAAATACACAAGGAAAAACATCAGTCAGGATGAGCGGTCGCTCGGCGCGAACTCATGACCTTTCGAATGTGAAACCAACGATCTACCAACTGTGTTACGGCCGATCGGTATGTCATGTGTCTACTTACTTGAAAATACTATTTAAAAAAAAAATAGAAGTTCAAATGTTTATTATGTCTATTTCCATATTCCGATGGAATGCAATAGCAAATCACCATCGGCTTACCTTGCCCAGGGATTTTTGGAATAATCTGTCATGAAGGGCCTGTTTTGAGATCAATCGCACGACCATTTATAAGAGTAACGCTTTTCCAAACAATTTCCACATTGTCCTCAATCACGTACTATAATTTATAAACACACAACAGTACGATATAAACTTATTTTGAATCTGAATAATATGTAACATTTAATGAAAACATTTTGAAAAAAATCTTTGTTTCAGCTGGGTTCTATCTTTAAAACTCCTGGTTTAATCATAAAGCATTTTGATAACAGAAGGAAATAAAAATTGGCAACATTGTCAACAAGAGGGATAAGAGAGAAAAGAAAAACCGACCGGCGTGCTGCTCATCCAAGTTGGATGCGATGGAAAGACGAAAAGCTTTACAAAGAACGAAAAGAAATAAAGAGAAGTTCAGAAGAAGCGATGAGGGGAAAGAAATGTAGGGGAGGCAATGATGCTAAGAGGAAATGTCGAGTAGGTCGAAAATCGTCTTTTCTCTTGGCAGCCAACCCGAGAGCTGGCAACAGTTTAAGGGGAGGCGCCATATTTTCTTAGCCGTCTCGATACGGGACAGGTGTTTTTTTTTAATCAAATGTGGTTGTACAGAATGGTATCCAACATAATTCATGTTCCCCCTCTTTCTCCTTGTAAAGGTTTCTTGTATAGAGGACATACCACACTATAATCTTTCTCCTGTTGTTTGTGCCGAGTACCACTAACAGTCTTTCTTTTGTTTTGCACCTTGCAGGGTTTGCTATGGGAAACTAGGAGAAAGGGAAGTCGGCGAGGCGTAACACAGGGGGAGGTGGCGGAACGGGGGGGACCACTCCAGTTGCCACTGGTCAACCCAAGTGACCCGCACCTTCGTCCAATAGGAGTTGGTTTTTCTTATGATGTCATCAGAGGAGGAAACCGAATGCTTCGGGTTGTACGGTGAAAAACTTCTGAAGAAGGCAAAACGTACGAGACAGCGTGTGGACGCCGGAGAGCCTCGTAACAGTTACTCGTCCATCCCCAACTTCAGTTCTCGCCCGAGCTTCCTGAGCGGCGGGCTCTACGGCGCGATTTTCAGTCAAAGCCATCAGCACTTTGGCCTTTTTGGGCCTGGGTTTACGCCGGCAAAAATGCTCAACGAACTTCTGGGGCGACAAGGAGGAAAGCCCTCGGATGCGGATGCCATGGGTGGCGCTAATCATATGGATATCAGTGGTGGCTCGGATAAACTCAACGGTGGAGTGAACTTTGAGTGTATGAATGCGACCTCTGTGATTCGTCGTGGACTGGACAGTCCACCGCTGGACAACGCCCACATGTTGCGTGACATTTTACAGGGACGTAAAAAAGAATTGCTCGCATTAGAGCAGGAACTTCGCGAGTCAAACAGAGACTTTGCCGGATCACCAAATAACAATAACAATAACAACGAGGTGAAAACTAGTGTTAGTGGTGGTAATACTGGCAGTGTCGGTGCAACAGTTGGTGGTTCAAGTAGTGTTGGTGGTGACAGTGCAGGAGGTACTAACGGTAGTGCTAGTGGTGCAGGGGGAGGAACTACTACAAATTCAGGTGGTAGTGGACAAGCGAATAAACCTACAATGAACGGTGGGGAAGTGCCAACACAAAATGGACCAACGTCAGTGGGGAGGGGGGACAATCCAGAGGCAGGAACCACGGAAGATGACGCGCTCGAAGGTCTTAGTGACGGAGGCAAACAGTTAGAAATGGACGATGGACTCAATATGAACGGTCCAGCTTCGGATACCGAGCCCTCTTCGTCTCCCGTTTCGGAATCTTTGGCTCACAAAGAGGACGCCAAGGATTCTCAAAAGGAACTCGAGTTAAAACGAGCACGAGTGGAGAATATTGTTTCGTCCATGAGGTCCAGCCCTTCCCTCCCAGCACAGGTGAACGGATGTAAGAAACGAAAACTTTACCACCCTCAACAACATGAAAGTGTTCGTTATGCGGCCAGTCTCGGTCTCCTTGAGGATGAAGAGCCTCAACTCAAACAAAAGCGTGTGGAGAAAGATGCTCTCAAGAACCAATTAAGGACAATGCAAGAACAATTAGCAGAAATGCAGCAGAAATATGTTCAACTATGCAATCGTATGGAAATGGAATCTGATTGTCAAGATGACACTAGTGATATGAATTTGGAATTGTCACAGGCCGTCGAACAAGAATCTGCAGCAGCGGCTGCCGCAGCAGCTGCTGCTGTTGCTAGTATGGGGTTACCTCAGTCAACCCCAGAGAAACAACCTGGACATCCAACAACCCCAGTGAAGGAGGGACCACCCCCAACAGCGGCTCCTGTGATGCCCAAAATACCATCAGCGAAATTACACCCCAATCCTCATCCGCCTATACCTCCACCAACGGTCAATGGTGGAGGTCCAATGGTACATGATCACCCGGATCATCCCCATCATCCACACCATGGTGCCGCGAATAACCCCGCTGCCATGTACCTGGGACATAAGTTGTTTTTGGAACAAGAAGCGCGTCTTGCTAAAGAAGCAGCAGTGGCTGCCGCCGTGGCAGCAGAACCAAAGAACTCTTCCGAGTTTAACGAAAGGTTTACGTTCTTTAGAAACGCCCCAATGTCAAGCGCTGACCTTGAAGGACTTGCGGACGTTCTCAAGACGGAAATCACAGCCTCGCTTGCTATCGTGATTGACACAATAGTTGGTAGGTTCCTGCAACAGCGGCGGTTCCTTGGCAAGCAGTCGGAAGCTGCAGCCGAACAGCTCAATAAGGATCTCCTAATGGCGTCACAGCTTCTTGACCGGAAGTCCCCAAGAACCAAAGTGATCGACAGAGGTGGTCGTTTGAACGGTAATGCTTATAATCCTATGGGAATGAGCAATTCTATGCATAATCCCGAAAATAATTTGAACTCTATAAACTTGCCCCATATAAGACCCCCAGTGAGTGTAGCATCAATGTTTCCCCCAAAACCCCCAGGAGGTGGGGGTGGAGGTAGTGGCGTAGGAGGTGGTGCCGGTGGGGGTGGGAGTGCATCAGGAGGACAAGGTGCAAGTGCAGGTGGTGGTGGATCGACATCGATGTATTCAATGAGTGGTTTGGGGTCTCACGGATCCCATAATATGAATCCGTATTGCATGTCAGAAAGCAGAGAAGGCATGCCTGAACAAAATGAGGCCCTAAGTCTGGTTGTGACTCCCAAGAAGAAGCGACATAAGGTTACCGATACAAGAATCACACCAAGGACAGTAAGTCGAATTTTATCGCAAGACGGTGATCCAACCAAATATCCAAATCTAGTCCCTTCCACGAGCGCTACAACAGGTTCTACCGAATCCCCGTCACCTCGCCCATATCATCCACCACCTCCGCCAATACTTCCCGTTTCTTTACCAACTTCTGTTGCTATTCCTAACCCTAGTCTTCACGAATCCCAAGTGTTCTCACCGTACAGTCCATTCTACGGACAACATCATTCTTCTAGTCCACCCGATCGACGAGATTCCGAAAGTCCGATTCCGCATCCACCAACACTTCTTCATCCTGCAATCCTCGCAGCACACAGCTCCCCGGACTATGTTCACCTGCGGGGAGACAGCGTAGACAGAGGATCAGACTGCAATTCTGGAGATGGACCCTACGACGGAATTCAGCCTACAATATCCTTTGCAAGCAATATGTCAGAACATCACAGTAAGTTGATATATTAAGACTTATAGTTTCTTATTCTGGGCAAAAGTTCTTTCAAATCATTAAGATCTCTTTTTTTATTTAGCTATATTTCACGTTCTATGTTGTATAATTTGTTATAAGTTTTGAGGTGGTGGAAATTGAAAAGAAAGTAAAATCGTGTTAAGTGTGTAGGCTTTCCTGGGAAGAAAATAATCCAAGAAAATTTAGTTAGTTGATTGCAGTGCTAGTGTGTATATATATAAACACAGGCAATAAATTCGCTCTCAAATTCTACGTAGTAGCTAGCATTCTCGAGTTTTATTTAAATGTAAGTAAATTCTACCATTTCTTTCATTAATAAGAACGCATATCTATCAAATTGCAACTAAGATTTTTGACCGCATTGCTATAGAAGAAAACCAAAAGGAACATAATTTGGCATTTATTTTTTCTGTCATAATTTTTGTGTAATTTTATTCTTAATCAATTGTCACTCAGGTTGAAATATCACCGAATAATTGGGTGTTGTAGATTGCAAGTGTTTTTGATCCTTTGGTATTCACTGCGCAATATTGAATTGAATATACATTCTTGTCAAATCAAAAGTTTTTATTGCTAAGACTGGTATGCTGTAGTGCACTTTTGGGAGATAATTTTTCATGTTTTTTTCGTCCCTTGGAAACAAAATTAATTCTATTAAATGATTAATTATTACTAGCAAAAACAGGACTTTAAGAATGCAGTAGGAAAACTGAAATCAAGTTTTTTTTTTATTACTATTTAAAAAACAAAGCTTAAAAGTAATTAAATGATGCATTGCTATTACGGTTTGATTTCTTTTACAAAGATTCTAGCTAAAAGTTTTCGATTACAATGATAATTATGTATTACTGAAGGAAATGAAACCTACGATATATTTAGGCACGAAAAAAACCCACACATTTTGATTTCGTAGATTTCCTGGGAACAAAACTATGAGGCCCTTGGTTGGCCAAGAGGTTAGCATGCTCTATTTCTGTACGTGTAATCACGGGTTCAAGTCCATTAAATGGAGTGACTCGGGACCCATTTTGCCAAAAACTAGATTCTGTCTATAGAATTTCACCAGCTCGTTTAGAACCTTCGTAACAGCTCAACTAATCAAAAACACGATTAATGTGTAAATA